>JAKLLW010000149.1:0-52041 GCA_022814695.1 Neocatenulostroma microsporum
ATGTCCGTCTCTGGCGGCAGTTGGGAGACTTGAGGAGGGAAGGCGACGCCGGAACTGGTAGTTTGGGCTTCATTGAGCACGTTTAGCAGGGTGGCTCCGGAGACTGTTAGATCCGTGAGGTCCGCATCAAGATTGTCTGCGAGTTGATGGGCATAGTTCCGTCCAGACCGTCCGGCGTCTTGGTTGACGATGGGCTAAAGTGAAATGGTCAGACGATACTTTCAGTTTGAGCGAGATGAAGCTCGAGGCTCACTGCTATGCCTGGACCAGCTGCGAAAGAGCTGCCGAGGGCGGTGGTCTTGAGTTTGCTCATGATGTGTCTCTCGTTCAATGAGTACTCTCTCAATAAGACGAAGAGAGACTGGACGAGATGGAGTGACTTCAAGGTGAAAGTTCAGGGCATGAGTTGAAGCGGGAGGTGACCTACTCACAGCTGTACCGCTTCTCGACGGCGAATGTACACCCCACGTAAGACAGTAGCGTCAGTATAGATTGCTCGCGGGCTGCATACCAACTTTGTACCTAGCGATGCGGACATCTGTGAGGTGTTGTCTTCTTGGTCTCGGCATTGAGACGGCATCTTCCGCTCCGCAAGCTTCACCTCCGTCCTTTTGACATTCGCATACCACTCACATACCTCCACCCCTCATTACACCCTCGGAGCAGCACTCAAGATGGTTCTCAAACTCCGCCTCTCCCGCATCTCGACCGTCGGCGGCGCCAAACGCCACCACCCGCGCTACAACATCGTGCTCGCCCACGCCCGAACAGCCCGCGACTCCAAACCCCTCGAAGTCCTCGGGACGTACAATCCTGTACCGCAAACGCCCGTGGGCGCCGGACCAGATGCACGCAAGCAGAAAGATATCAAGGTAGATGTGAGCAGAGCAAAGTATTGGTTGGGAGTGGGTGCGCAGCCTAGTGATACTGTTTGGAGGCTGTTGAGTATGGTATGTTTCTTTACGCGCATTGGAGCGGTGGAGGTGGAGATGAGAGTTGGGTGGTGATGATAGAATGTGCTGACAAGAGGATATGTATAGATCGGCCTCCTAGAGCCCAAATACCTACCCACCGGCCCACAGACGGAGAAAGCGCTTAAAGCTGTGCGGTTCCCTACACATACGCCTCCGAAATCAATCGGCGCCAGAGATGGGCCTGTGACGAGCGCGATCAAGAGGAATACGACGAGACAAGCGGGTATCGGCGCAGGCACGACGAGCCCGCAGGATGCCAACGCGGCGTGAGAGCACGACGAGATTGACTTTGAAGAACAAGCAATTCGGGCTCAAGCAGTGCAGAGACGCCGCAACGCGCAACACCTTTTGATGCGCAGGCATACCGCGCCGCGGTAGGCACAGCGGAGGGATTCGTGCCGTCGCGGACGAAAATTGTCTGCAGGGCCAAGAAGCACGGGAGAAGGATCATGAGCCAGCAGGCCCAGCGTCCGAGCATCTGTAAAGCGCGGCGCGGCGCAATGAGTCGTGTATGGATCGGCGACGGCAAGGGAGCGCCAGCTCGCATCATAGAGCTGAACGAGGGAAAGGTCTCAATTGCAGTGTAGATATAATCAACAACGGTGTACCATAGCAGCGCCACTGTACATTACACAACCACACAATCACTGTACCACAAGAGGAAGCTCTTGTCAAGTATTAGATATTTTCTTTCCCACGCTACCAAACAGACTACATACACATACGGGTATAGAAATCACAAGCTAGCTTTTTACTCCTCGCCAAAAAAGTCAAGTATCAAGTACCACACTGAAACAAAGGAGATGGTGCCTCTCTCTTAACTATGTTCTCTTGATTTCTTCTCTGCTCCCTTTAGTTTCTGCTCTCCTTAACTCACTTCACTCAGTGTGGTCGCTGTGCACCACATGCTCGCTACGCTCGCATCTCGCGCGCGCAGCCCATAGCCCTACCGCCCAGCTGCCTTCGCCGTCTACCGTTCACCAGCGAGCAAGCAACGCAGGTGACAGACGGCACAGCCACCTTCCACCCGCACCCACGCACTACACCCTTCCATCCGCTCTCGAGGTGAAAGTAATTTAAGCCCCGGACTCAGCATCCTCCTCCTCGTGCATACTCTGCATCCCACTCGGCGTCTGCTCCCTCACCATCCTACTCTCCAGTTCCTTCAACTGACTCTCACGAGCCAACAACTCCTGCCTCTTACTCTCAATCTCGCGCTGCACCTTGATCTCAATCTCCCTCAACTTCTCTTCCTCGCGCTTCAACTGCTCCTCCTTCAGACGCACGCTCTGACTAGCCAAGGATTGCGGGTCCAGAGACTCGGAGGTCGGGTCGGCGGAAGATGAAGTGTCGCCCACAGACTTCGAGAGTTTCTCCGTCCGGTAGTTCTCGTACAGGAAGTCATGCGTGATCTCCTTCAAGTCCGCCAAATGCGAATGCAACAACGCACTTCTAATAGCCAAGAAATCCGAATGCCTAGGATTATCCACCTCCACCACACCCCACGGGTACTGTCTAGCCCTAACCCTCTTTCCCTCGACCTCAATCACATCCTCACTCCCCACAATGGCGAAAGGCATCAACCCGCGCAGCTCCGCGTTCTCTTCCACAGTGTCTTCATCGTCTTCCTCAATGTCGTAGGGGAAGTTGTAGACGGGGATGCGGTAGTGCTCGATGTCCTCCATGATGAGCTTTTTGGACTCGGCGAGCTCGAGCGGGGTGAGGGAGTCGGCTTTGCCGATTACGGGGATGACGTTGACGCGGGGGGAGAGGCGGCGCATGAGTTCGATGTCTAGTTCGCGGAGACCGTGGCCTGGAAGTGGAGAGGTAGGTTAGTTGGGTGTTGGGGAGGGGACGGTGAGGGATGGGAGGGAAGGAGGGAGGAGCTTACCAGTCGGCTGCACAAAGTACAGCAGCACGTGTACCCTGTTGTCACGGAATCTCGGATTGCGCTTGATCCTGCTCTCCTCCGCAAGGATATCATCATACTGCCTCTCCAGATACGTGCTAATCTCCCCAAAACACGCCTCGTTGTCGATGTTGTCCCCGAATCCCGGAGTATCCACAATCGTCAAGCTCACTCGTGTGCCTTCCTCATCCAGCTCCAGCTCGACCGTGACGGGCTTGATGCGGACGCCTTCCTCGAGATGAGCGGTGGATGGGTCGTCCGAGTCCTTTTCGGAGAGGACTTTGCGGCCACAGAGGGTGTTGACGAAGGTTGTGCGGCCGGTTCCCGAGGCGCCGCAGACCATCAGGCAGAACTGGATGCCTTTCTTCACGTTCTTTTTGCGGCGGAGCTTGATGGCGTTCATGCTGTTGGACGACATTGTGGGCGGATACCTTTCGGTTGGGTAGGGTTGGTGGTGAGGTGGTGGGTGGGCTGTAGTTGGTGAGTTAGTTGAGGTACGTGAATAGGCTGAAGCGCGAGTTGAGGTGTTGGAGAAATTCAGGACAGCTTGAGCGAAGTCGCATCGAGTGCTAGTTCGAAGGAAAGTGCGTGCAGTCAATCGAATGCGCGCTTGCCTCCAATGTCTGAAGTGCTCATTGTTTCAACGTACCTTCTTCGCCGCTGGATCGTCTCGTGATTCTGTCGTCCTCCTAGATACGTTCGGGAGGATCAATTGTGTGAACGAAGAACCCGCGTGTGACAATAATGTGCGGTCAAACGTGCGGTCAATGGAGCCAGCTTTCTGGAGAAGTCGCAAAGGGGTTCCCAGGGCAAGCACCAAGCTTCGGCCAGGTGCAGGGTTTCGCGGCAGGAACCGATTGGCAAGAGCAGTGAATTGCGGAGGGAGGCTCGTGCTCAGAGGAACACACGGAGTGCTTGCATGTGACGATGGCGGCGTAGACAACGACACATGGTATGCTGAAGATTACGTTCTTGGTGTATTGCCTGCTGCCTTCCTGGGCTAAGTAACATCCAAATATACGCTGTACTTGGTCACCAGCATGAGCACCTGTAAGCTTGCTGTGTGTATTTGCTCATTGCTGGACATGGCAACAGAACGATAGCCGGAGCTGGCAAACTCGAATCCATACAACCAGCTATCCACCCCAACAGCGTCTCGGAACCATCGTAGACAACCACGATGAACACCCGCCAAGCCATCCAACCCTCAAACGAGCCCGCAGTCCTCTCCCTGGCCTTCTCATCCTCCCGGCACCGCTTCATCGCCTCCCTCGCAACAGGACTCCGCTGCTTCCGCACAGATAAATGCCTCGCCACATACTCCCCTCAACTACCCAAAGATGGCGGTATAGCTATCGCCGAGGCGTTGGATGATCGGTATATTGCTTTTGTCGGTGGCGGGCGGGCACCTGCTGAGAAAGGCAGTATTCTTGTTTTCTGGGATGCTGTACGAGGAATGGAGGTCACGAGGCTCGAGCTCCATGAGCCTGTGTTGGGAGTGAGGGTGGGGAAGAAGTGGATGGTTGTTGTGCTTAAGGAACGGGCTGTAGTGTTTGGGTATCAGGAACTGGAGACAAAGGGACTGCTTACGCCACCACCAGAAGGCAAAGACGACGAGACCACTGATGCTACTGAGACGGAGACTATCAAGGCCCCGAACACAGTGAAAGCGCTCTATCCTACCACACCAAACACGCATGCTTTGGCAGTACTCCGAGATGATCTGCTAGTCCTCCCTTCCCAGACGATCGGCCAGCTCCAACTCATATCGCTTCTACCAAACGGCGGCAAACGCGTCCTCCGCGCCCACCAATCCTCTATCCGCTGCTTAGCCCTCTCAGACGACAGCACGCTCCTAGCCACAGCCTCCGATCAAGGGACACTCATCCGGGTCTTCAGAGTCAGCACTCTCGATCAAATCGCTGAGTTTCGCCGCGGAAGCGATCACGCAATAATCTTCAGTCTCGCTTTCTCGCTCGGGAACCGCTGGCTAGCGAGTACAAGCGACAAAGGAACCCTCCACATCTTCGACCTCCGCCCTCCGAACGCCGAGGAGGTAGCCGCCGCCCACGAAAAGCGCGCCCGCGAAGAACGCCATCAACGCAAAAGCTCCAGCTACGCTAACCACCGCCTCTCCGGCCAAGGCGTCATGACCGACCGCGATTCCCTCTCCGGTTTCTCCGGCCGCTCATCACCAGCCTCTCATCCTTCCCTCCCTGGAACAGCCACATACCAAGGTTCCGTACAGGAATACTATGGCTTGAGACCACCTCCAGCGTCGGCTTCGCCTCCTACAAGCGGACCGGGAGTGAGTTTGATGGCTGGGTTGAAGGAGAGTAGATTTGCGCCGAAGATTGTGAGGGATGTGAGAAGTGTGGCTAGTAGTCCGTTTTATGTAGGGGATGATGGGTTGTATTGGCAGGGGGGTGGAGGGTATAGTTGGACTACGACGCCGAATGGTACACGCAAACGTGTCAAGAACCCTGTTCCTTCTCTTCCGAACGACCCTTCTGGGCGGCCGCCGAAGGGTATTGTAGCCTTTGCGCCGGCGACGAAGTCGACATCTAAGGGAGGAGAGGGTGGAATGGGCGAGGGCAAGGGCAAGGGGGAAGAGAGCAGTAACGATGACGACCAAGGAGCGAAGCTCTACGTTATAGGCGGAGGCAGCGACGCCAGGTGGGAGATGTTTGAGCTCTTGCCTACCAATGAGGGAGGGTGGGTGTTGGTTAATCGGGGCTTTCGGCGGTATTTGAGGAAGCAATTTGTGGATTGAGGGTGGGCCCTAAGGAGAACTTTCGGATTGAGTAATGAACGCGAACACTTTTGAATCATGAGCAAGGTCTTAGGTGGAGGTGAGGAGAGCCAAAAGGTCGAAGCTGGGTACTCTCAAAAGAAATCACCCGATCATGGGCTGTTTACCTGCAATCAATGGAAATATATAGCTTTACCGGTGGACTCCGGGGACCGGCACACCATCGAAGCAAACTCTCCAAGATCCCTCTCGAGTTGACTCGGCTGCAAGCGATACGCCTTCACCGGCTTGCCGGAGATGGCTTTCGCTGCGGGATCACACACATATCATTGAAGTGGCCTGAGTCACCTTGGTGCATCTCCGGCTTGCCGGGGCTACTAGCGACCAAACGTATATAGTGAAGTGTAGGCTATGAGTCTCAGTCAAGCATAGTCGACCACGAACAACTCTCGATTTTTGATTGGTGTTGCGTAGCGGGTAGACACCTGCCTCAATAGACGTTCACCAAATCGCAGTCCTATCGCACACGACGGCCACTTTCTTGGTCGATGCAGCGTCATGCCGCGCCGCGTCAGGTCCATCCAAGCGTGCCGGGCTAAAAGAGGGAAAGGTGCTGGGAAGTCTGGAACATAGGCTTGATACTGACAAGCACTCGAGCCCATCTTGCTCAGTGTGTCGAACACTTTGCATGGGACACCGACCGCCAGCTGCGGCCTACCATTGTGGCCAAGTAGGAACGTTGTCGTCGTACTTGTAGGGTACGCATCTTCGAAACGTTCTTGTAAACCTTACAGGACTGAATGAGGCTTGCGATCAGGGCGAGAACGTGTAGGCTGTGAAGTGTACTTGTCGGGATTTTGCACATCTGAACGCCGATCCGAAAGCGCGAGGTAGCGCCGCTTCGGCCTCTCGCTCGGCCTTCTTTCGGCCATCAAAATGTGTAGCTGCATAAACGGATACTCTGAATTTATTTCACAATATGGAGCTGTGGCCGAGTGGTTAAGGCGCCAGCTTAAGGTACATGCTCCAACGAGCTGATCTGACGCTGGTTCGAAAGAGCGCGAGTTCGAGTCTCGTCGGCTTCAACAAGTGTGAAGAGTAGAGTCATCTACTCACCATCGTTTTGCTTTTTTCTCTTCATGTTTTAGCCTATCTACTCTCTAGAGCGGAGGCTTCATTTTGGACCTCAGGTGGTCGATGGACATCGGATACTTTGTGACGGAGCTATGGTCAAGTGAGGAAGCGCATGTCCATGACTCTTTGGTTTATCAGGAATGAGGATACATGTTGCAGGACTATAAGGCACCGGACGGTCACACGATGCCGGGAAGATTGCAGCCAGACTCAATGTCCAGAGTACAAGCTGCTATCATCATGTCGTGTCCTCCTCTCCCGTCATCATCGTCGTCGTCATCATCATCATCATTGAGCATCTTGTACAGCGCTGCGCAGGACCGCTAAGACTTCGATACTGGGCTGGGGCCTGACCGAGGTCAACGAGACCAGACATAACCTCACACTCCTTGAGACCCAGACGGCGCATTCATCCAGTTCCCCTTATCCCATTCCACATTCTCCAGCCACTGCAAGAAATCCGCATCGTTGCCTGTCGGAAAGTAAAGACTCATCTCATCGAAAGCCGGCTGATCCTCGCTAGCCACGGGCGGAGCTTGCGGGCTTAGTATCTGGTCGAGGACACGCTTCAAGGCTCGCTTGCCTTGATTGCAAATGGAGTAATTACCCTCACCCGGGCCGACGGACGCAAGTGCAGAGATGAAGACACTCAGGTCCTGGATGGTCTCCGAGCGCGGTAGGATGTCTGGGGTGTACTGTCTGGACTGTTCTTGCTTCAGGAGCTCGATAGCGAGAACACCGGCTGTTGGGAGACCGTGGGACATGTACTAGAGCAGGTGTTAGTGGTTTACTCACATTTGCTGAGCGTCATGTGGCACATACCAGGTAAATTAGGTCACCCTGGAAGTCTCTGAAGAGATCTCTCCTCGACTGAGCTAACAGTACCATACCTAGTATCCGCTTGGAGATCGGTATCAGCTCCTTGTAGTCAGCATTCCGCCGGTTGATCATTGCTCTCTTCAGCAGGAACTCGGTATGCGCAATGCCGGCATGTATGCAAAGTGTGAAGCAAGCATTGACCTGCTGCATAGCCTTCTGCGAACGTGCGAAGCCGAAACCGGTACCCAGTGGGGTGTCACAGTTCAGCACATCCTCAGGCGATACTTTCATGAACGCCGGATAAGTTGCGTGCAATTGCTCCAACTTGCGACGAACCTGCTCGCTCCGGTGTGATACATCCTCCTGCTCGTCCGAACCAAGCGCGATCTCGAGAATATCTTCTCTGATGCGAGAGTGCTGGAACCACACACGCAGCCAGGTAGTACGACTCAGATTGCCGCTAGTGTTCCAGCCGCTGGCGTCCAGCTTCGAGAGTACACTGTCCAGCTCTGGGCCTTCCAGGAAAAGCTCGTCGTCAGAAAGGTCAAGCGGGGCTTCCATCTTGCAGTATCTGTGGGATAGCCTTGGAGGCCTTCCCACGAATGTAGCGGACACTTTGTCTCGGCCATACGCTGAGATAAAAATCTTTTTGCGGAGCTCTGCAAGGAAGAAAGGCGTCTCCGCACCCACTTTGTTGCCTTGGTGGAGTCCCATTGCAACGATAGCATCGCAAACTTCACCAGTCCGTTGCCAAGCTGCGTAATGCGCTTCGCCCTTCAAGCATTCCACAAGTACGATATCCTCGTACATGAAGCAGAGGTAGATCTCGTTCAACACCTCGCTTTCATAGCAGAAGCACAAACAGAATTCCGAAGCTCTGCGCATTCGCTCTGCAAAGGTCGCACGGTCGACGTAACGATCTCTGATGTTGTCGAAGATGGTATCCCAGTTGCTTAGAAACATCGCGATGAGGCCAGCCATACTCAGGATAGTGCCGACAACTTCCCATCTCAGATTCCGTCCAGAGGCAGCTCGTGCCCACTCCTGAGCAGACATTTGGCCGTGCAATCTCATGGGCTTTCTGGTGTTGCGCCACACAAGCTCCGAGAGGCTGCGTAGCTGGTCCGGCTTACTATCCACCAGCAGTCGTCCGAACTCAGACCAAAGTTCATCTATCCAGATTCGATACGCTGGCTGCATTACCATAATCCCGTCGCACAGATCGAACCACCTTTGCGTGAATTTCTCATACAGGGGGATGTCACGCAGCAGCGAAAGGATCTCGGCGCCCTGCTGTATTTTCTCGGCCGACACTGGAGGTAAATTTGGGGCATCCTCGACGTCATCCGCACCGAATCCGACGCCAAGGCTGGCAGTGTTCTCGGCGAAGACTGCAGAGTAGCTGGTTGGCCCCAGGAAGCCTACTTTGCCTTCACGAAAGGACATGGCTCCGTCTGGACTCACGCAGGATGCTGATGAGGAAGTACGTCGGTCTTCGGTCGGCGTTGGCGCCATGGGCACCTGAGGAGTCTGAAGGACGGCCGGTAGCCCAAGCGAGGGCTGGTTCACCGGATGAAATGTTGACGAGTACTTGTGTGAGGTTTCGGTGCTGGGAGGAGGGCTGATAAGACCCGGCTGTGATCGTCCGAACGAAATAGGCTGGTACGGTGCTACAATAGAAGAAACTCGTGATGGCGGAGACACTCTCAGCACACCGGTTGCAGCTCCGGGAGAAGGACGTGGCTTCGTCAACCTTGAGATGTGAGGTTAGCCGAGAGAGCGCTATGGCGAGGTTGTTTGTGTCGACTCACGGTGCGGGATGGTAAATGCATTGCTCTGGCTTCTTACGTCGTGCACAACGACCACATACCGGGCTGTTGTGGTCGCAACGTAACTTGCCACGTCTACACTGCAGCAAGATCAGTCGAAATGTGGTAGCGACAGGTGAAAGAAGATCATACAGGCTCGCAGCTGAACAGTTTTCCATTGCTGTGGTTTGTTGTGAGCTTCTGCCTAAGTCGCGTTCAGCTGTAAACATCGGACTGACCGACGATACGATGGCGCGACAGACGTCACATCCTGAGTGTCCATCTTTGTGGTTCAATTTCCCGTCCGGTTGTATGCAGCTTATCAAAGAGGTGTGACGACCGTGCTTCGCGGCTTGGGCTTAAGTGAGTCACCGCAAAAGATTGATGATCGACTCCTAGTAGACAAGGCTCTGTGCCCGTTTCCAGCCAGTGTCGTATGCTTAGCTCAGGCTGCCGTCAATCGTGTCCTGAGTGCGTACCTGACTACGCGTACTCGCGACTCTGCCTGATCGGCTGAGATACGGCAGGGCGTCATCGACTGCTGAGCTTGCTTGTCTCGGCCGGAGATCACAGAAGCTGGCTCACCGCAGCATGAGATCCGTGAAAGGTCCAGACTCGAGCAGGCCAGCAAACTAGAAATTGGGCGTCGTAACTCCGTAATTGATAAGGTAAGGTAACCTCGAAGGGGATTCCGTAAACCCGGCATTCGCAACTCCGACTTGTCCGTGCGCCAGCGGGGAAGGCCTTTCGACTTCCTCTCCAACTTCCCTCCTTGCGAGGCACCTATGATAATCAAGGTGTCCTGACTCCGAAAGTGCATCTTGTCAGGTAAGTCCGACGTACGGAGTACTCATTCCGAGCTGGGTACTGAAACCATTGGCTGGGTCGCAGTACCTAGGTGGCTGAGACTCCGCAACAAGCCATGCATCGCGCTTAAGTTGACTCATCGCGAGCGAAGAGGATATCAGCCTCACTTGCGACTCAGTCCAGCATTGGAGCTGACAAACCCTCAACTTCACACGGTGACACTGGCCGTCGTCAAATCGACTCATGACGGGACATTGCGGCATACGATTATTCGCTAGCCAGACAGAGAGACTGCTGACATTTCGCTGGCACTTAATGGACATCTCCAAAACAGCTCATTCCACTCGGACGCCTGGAGCCCTGCAGTGAGACCCGTCTTCACGCTGCGTTGTGGAGAGGATCGGAGAGGTTACTGGGAATTTCGTTGACCAAAAAGATCACCAGTGGCCAACACTGGCGAACGCATTGCTTGGAAGCAAACACCGCGAGAACGGAGTTCGGATTTGATCTCCCCCTACCTCTGGAGATCGATTCACCAAGAGTGCTTGTCAGTATCCACCTTTAGGGCTGAGCTGGGGTGTTACATACCACACCCGCTATGCCTTTTCGCCAGCCATCAGCCGGGATCCTGGTACATGCTTACGTCTGCCCTGCAACACCTGGCTGACGAGTGCCCTACTCCGCATGCCGAATGGGAGTGGATTGAAGTCATAGTTTCAGTCACCGGCTCTTGCGGTCAGTGTCACTCATACCCTCTACGTACGCCACGTGCAGGTAGACGTCAATGCTCATGCAAGTTCCTGGGATCTGTCGTCCGAATGTGAACTGCGGTGCTCGGTGTTAGATGACGAGGCTGTCTTGTAGGGCTACCATGCCGTCGTGTACATGATTCCGGAGCGCATTGGTAAGACGAGGAAGACATATAAGCAGTCTCCTGTTCCCAGTTCCCTGTTTCCCATCTCATCACTTTATCACATCAACCACCAAGGCTCATCTCAAGACCTCAGCAAAGCTTTCGTCAAGTCAATCGACCCTGAAGGGATATACTCAATCACACCGCAATCATTGATCGCAACACTACATCCCTCCCCAACAATACCGCAACCCTGCCCACCAAGACCACAACTAGCACCAACAGCACCTCAATCGATATGGCCCCATCGCTGCCGCCGATGATGTCCTACGAGCAACTGATCGAAGACCGCGCTCGTTCTCTCGAACAAACGCCCAGAGCTTCTGAAGACCAACTGCCAGCGTACTCACAGTCGACGAAGGACTCCAAGTATATCACCGTTACTGAAAAAGAACTCGCCAAGCGTTCGCAACCCAAGCAGTCGAAGCCATCATCGTCCAAAATGTCAACACTCAAGGGCATACTCACCGGCGAGGTGCACAAGCACAACCCTCGCTACGGGCTCGAGGACTCGATAATCGACGGCAACTACTGGACGGCTTGCAAGTCTCAACGAGCGTCCCCGACGCCCAAAACGACAACACCGAAGACTTCATCGTCCTCGTCGACCTTCAAATCGATCATGACAGGTACGACCGGTCTGCCGAATCATCGACATTCGGGCTTTGCAGCTGCACGACCAAGAGGCTGATGTTTGAGCAGGAGAGGTGCACAAGTACAACCCGCGTTATCGACTTGAGGAGGATCTGGACCGTCAACTGCGAACACCTCGGAGATGAATGATGGATTGAAGGGACATCTTGATTGTTTCAGCATGGCGTTGGATGGCGTATTATCAGACTGCAATTTCTCGCATGGGATAAGAATCGAATATGGGAACGAGTCAAACGGTCGTATCAAGTCTTCGGCGTGAGGGCTGCGGGATTGTGTTGTATGATTAGACTCTCAGAGCATGTAATTGCTGAGAAGCCTACAAAAGCATCGACGAACCTCACACGTAGTTCTTGATTCCCAACGATGTCGATATCGGTAGGGTCATCATATGCAGTTCCAATGAAGCCGGCCTTCGGATTTACTGTTCATCCCACTCCGCGACCTGTGCTCATGTCCCGTAGTATCTGTCTATCCTCCGTTCCTGTATCGTCGAACGGTTGACTCCGTCGGATCCGTTTAGGCGGCCGGCTGTCTGACGACGAGTCTGACAACGTGCTGACAGTCTCCGCAGAAGGATGGCTTTCTCCGCAATACACTTGACCGCCACGAGAGACCGCAGACCAACCGGACGGGGAAGACGGACAGTAAGTGGACGTCGTTGGTCCGATACTGTCTCGAGCTCTCAGGCTGCCATGATGAAGCAAGGCCCATGTGAATGCCCCAACATGACAACCAATGGCTTGACAATGCTCAATCGACGGAGGTAAGTCCTCGTGGTAGACTGATTATAATATACGAGGGTAGAGGGCAGAGGAGGTCTGATAACTCTTTCGAACTAGGCCCGTATGGGCCGCCGTGTCCGGGCTTCAGGATTCATGGAACGCTCTGTTGTGCCTACCACGTAAGCTCGGCGAGACATCACAAGACGACGTCACAGCTGTCATTGCACGCTGCCGTGAAGAACGTGAAAGCTGTTGGCTATTCTTGTTGTGTGCTTTGTATCAGATTATACATCGCGAGAGGGGTATCCTAAATCCATAATCCATCATCACGTTCCTTCATCATCCATCCCTGTTTACTTCGCCAATCACCATCACCGTCTGCTGTTCATGGCCGCGTTGTCCAAGGCCGCACGCTGCGAGCCATCTGGCGGATGAGCCTTGGGTTTAGCACCTCCACCCAGTTGAGCATCTACTTGTTGCTCCTTCACGGTCTGCGGACCATTCTGCGCGCCAAGGCCATCGGCATCTCCGGTTTTCCGGGTTGCTGGTTGCGAGTTCTGTGTTGGGTGGGAGCCATTCGCTTTGTCCTGTGATCCAGCTCCGGTTGCAGCTCCTTTACTAGTAGCCGCTTGGGCTTGCTGACCACCGCCTTGCCCCTGCTGCCTTCCTTGGTCCTCCTTCAGCGCTTTCTCCAACTGTTGACCCCATAACAGATGGAAGTTGATGTTCAGGTATACGTCCTTGGTCTTGTCGTTCTTGAATACATACCGTAAGCAATGGCTCTTTTGATCCACATACTTAATCACCTTCAAGCTGAAGCCAGGTAGCTTGAGCGAGAAGTTCGGGAAGTCGATGTAAGGGTTGTAGAAGTCGGCCTGGTATAATCTCCCTTTCTCAAACACAAGCTGTTCTCTGTTCGGCGCAGAGAGGAAGTGTTTGCGTCTCTTCTCGCTGTTCTCCGGTATTCCAAGCTTCTGTCGAGTCTCCGCACCACTACCTTCGCCGCCTTCTTGCATAGCACGTTCGTCCTCCGGCGCTGGGAAGTCCTCTCCCTCGGCAACTTTCTCGCCCACGCGGAAAGTGAACCAACAACTCAGACTCGGTCCATATAACCATGGCTCGTCGGCGTATGCATCGCAAGTCAAACCCGGATCGATGAACTCCTTTACAATCTTGAACGCCGTGTTGAAGCCCGGCGGCAGTCTGTCTCTCACAGGATGATCGAAGTCATTGCCCCAGACTGTATCTACGCTCGGGAGGTCCTGTTTGGGGACGAAGCTGAAGGCTAGGCTGTACTGATCTTTCTCGTGCTTTGGGTCGTCGAAGTATACCGAGCTCGATGGGGAGCTGGAAGGGAGACCACGGCCACCGAAGCCTCGTACTCGGACCTTTATCTTTGCGCGTAGGAACTCGTTCTCGACATAGACGTCTTTGCCGGTGTTGACGTGGACGATCTGGTGCTTGCTCTTGTCGTAGGATGGGCCGGCGGTACACATCAGCTTGTACTTCTCGGCCTCTTCGGCGTCCGCCTGGTTTCCAGCTTCACTGCTTGAGCCTGAGCCGGTCAGGCTGGAGAAGCCCGCCTTCATTGCTGAGGCCATAATGGTGCTGTATCGTGTGAAGCTGAATCCAACCTACTGTTCTCAAGATGTAATAAAGGACGAGCTGTGCACTATTATGAGCTGCGGCAGCTCAGTCCGCGAAGATGTCACCGTCAGACGAATGTCACCAGCGCGCATTTGGCGTGCTCTCATCTGATCTCGAAGCTCCTTGATTCGGCAGAGTCGTTGACGTGAGCGGCGTGAATTCGTGCCGCTCTTCGGCCCGTTGATGGAGGGGTCGCCTTGCTGCGAGATTTCGAAGTATCGATCCATCAATCATGTCTTCATCGCACCACACATGCAGCCCATGTCGAGTCCATATGGCTGTGAGCTGCTGTAGCTGCTCTGGTACCGTTGGTCGACACTCGGATACCTGGGACAGACGTGACAGCAACGCAGCGACAGCGGTTGAGCGCATATGCAGGCGACACGGCGTTTGTCTGAGACGACATCTACCGAACTTCGATTTGCGACTTTGGCGTACCTCCTCCGTTCTATCGCAGCAAGGGCACCTCCTCGAATCACGATGCGACGCAGCCAGACACCACGATAGATATCCCAATCTTTATCGAGAGCATTGAAAGAAGTCTTTGGTAAGACGGTGCCGATTCCAAAAAGCTCGCGGAGTTGGCGGCGGCGCCTGGCCAGACGAGACGTGGTCAAGGTGAAACACCACCAACCTACCGGCCCGCCGCGAACGCCCTTTTGATGAGGAAGGATTTCTTTTCCCCTGGCTACTTGCCTCTACTGCCGTACGACGTCGCCAATCACACCGCGTTGTACACTCCAATTGCACGTCCACATGGCTGACATGCGCTGGCCTAACCAATCTCAAGTCTGTCCACTCTGTCGCAGAGTGGATCCAAATGATCTTCCTTCTGGAGAAGCGCAGGTTGGGGATGCACGGCACGCCTGGTCTCTGGGTGTCAAATTGTCATCACATGTTGGGCACGGCGGTAGTTGTATATTCTGGCAGTTGGTCTCCTATGCTTCTTCTCTTCTCCAACTTTCTCGTAGCCAGCAAGCCTCTACACGTGCAGTTCGAAGCATAGTCTTCTTGTCACTCATTTGTGCATTCGTTCATTCTGAAGAGCTAGTCTCTCAACCACACTCTTTTACCACACGTATTCACAGCCTTTCCAGGAATACCAACAGCACCCTTAAGATGCAATACGCACTCGTCTTTGCCGGAGCGGCAATTGCCCAGGTCGCCAGCGCCCACGAGATTCAGCATGTCCGGTACCATGCCAAGCGTCACCCTGCGGTGGTGACGGAGACTGATGTGGCCTATGTCACCGATGTCGTAACCGTGACTGCGGGCTCGACGCCGACTACACATGCTGCTTGGGAACCTCACCATCACCGCGTATCCTGGAAAGCAAGCTCTTCTTCGGCTGAGGCAACATCGGCGGCTCCTAGCAGCTACTCGTCTGTAGAGTCCAGCTCCACGGTTGCGCCAGCTAGCGAGAGCTCTTCAAGCTGGGTAGCTCCCACCACCCTCGTCACCTCCGCCTCGAGCGCTCCGGCCCCATCAAGCTACAGCTCCTCCGCCGCAGCACCATCGAGCTACAGCTCTGCCACCTCGGGTTCTTCCTCCTCCGCGCCAAGCTCTACCGGCATCAGCACTGGAAATCTCACCCCCAACGGCAAGAAAGCCGGTCTCTCAGGCTTCGTAGGCATCCAAGATATCGACGCTTTCGGCGATCTCTCTCCATATATCAGTTGGTACTCCGACTACACAGCCAACACCCCCGACTCTGGAGCTGTACTCGGTGTCGGCATGCTCTGGGCCGCCAGTGGCTCTGCATGTGGAAGCAGCGAGACGGAGCGTCTGGATACCTTCAATTCCATGATCAGCAATGGGACCACACCGAGCATCATGTTCGGGTTCTACGAGCCGGACTGCGATTGCCCGGACTCCTCGGAGATGGACTCGAGCAGTGCGGCGAGCGCTTGGGATAGCCTGATCGCGCCGTTGGCTGATAAGGGGACTGTACTCGGCAGCCCGTCTATGTGCAAGCAGTACAACGAAGACTTCTTGACTCCGTGAGTTTCGCCCTCCAGCTGCCTCGCACAAAGATTCGAAGTATCACACTAACAGGAACGAAGCTTCAACTCCGCCATCTCGACCACCTGGGACGTAACCTCCATCCACATCAACAAGCCCAACGTCTCCGAGGCGCAAAAGGATGTCGAATACTACGTCAACACCTACAACAAGCCCGTCTGGGTCAGCGAGTTCGCGTGCGTCAACGACAACCCGAGCTGGGAACCTTGCACCGAGCAATCGCAGATTGATAGCTTCATCAACGATGTTGTGAGCTACTTCGAGGGCAACGACAACGTCGTCGCTTATGGCCCAAGCAACGGTGATGGTCTTGGCGATGCCTGGCCGTTGACGGACAGCAATGGTGCTTTGACGAGCTCGGGGCAGACGTACCTCAATGCTATCAAAGGCTTGTGAGCTGGATGTGAAACTTCTCTGGTACCATGCATATATATAGCGTACATTGGGTAGATGAACGTGCTGCTGGAAAAGCTGGGGTTTACTTCTTGTATATACTTGAACAACGGTCAAGTGCGTTGAGCATATGAAGGGCTGTACGATGATGACTCTCTGGTTCAAACACACATCGACGACTTCTCTGGCTCCTTTGTTGCGTTCCAGACTTCTAGTGCACGGCATATATTGCTGGTGACCAACGAGTACCCGGAATCTACCGAGCCCCATCAAGACGAAACATTAGAACTTCGCTTGCGCGAACATGAACCTTGGGACGATCTGTACATCATACAGCAATGTCAGCGTGGTGCTGTATTTGCGACCGGTCGGTCTAGGCATTGGAAGGGTTCACTTGGTACATAAAGGTTTGCTCATGTCTCACTACTCTCTGTTCTTTCTTAGCAGACCACTCCAACATTCATTTCCAAGTCACTCGTTCACGGCAACGCACTCGCAAAATCTCACCATGCACTTCTCACTCTTCACCGGTATTGCGCTCACGCTGGCGTGTGCAAGTGCCACCCTTGACCCAGCCTTGATGAACTCCAAGGGCAGATGCCCAACAACCTACGGCTGGTAAGACCAACCTCACACCACCAAAGTCCTCAAACACAACACTGACACTCCTCAAACAGCTCCGCATCCAAAGTCTCAACCGCCATCCAAGCCGCCGAGTGCTCCCACAACACCCGCACCTCGGAGACCCAGACTTTCGCCGTCTTCGAGACAGACCACCAGTACGATAGCAGCAACGGTGCTCCTTACGGGACTTGCTCGGCGTACACTTGCACGCCACCCGACACGCCCGGCGAGATGAAGGACTGTACTGATTACTGGACGTTCTTCTGGGATACTAGCCATGGCAAGTCGGCTGGTGTCGGGACTGGATGCATTAGGAGTCCGGATGATGGGACTTGTGGGTGTGAGGACAGTGATGGGACGTTTGTGCCTGGGAGCAGCAGCTGTACTTAGGTGCGTGGGTAGCTGTGGTCGTGGTGGACGGGGGTTGTGGGGAGTGAGAAACGCTGGCGGTCTTCTTTACCTTATGGCTGGGAATGTAAACCGGAAGATGGAACGTAGTGCTAGCGCATGCTCGTCAGTATGCTTAACGAGATTTCCGTCTTCCCTCACATTCATCTGTGCATGATCGTTCTCGATCTCATCCATCTTGCTGCTCGTCAAAATGCTTGTATCGCTTGACAGTGTCGACGATGACCTCATCTGAGTGATTGTTCCAAGTGGCGCCCCTGTTTTACTTCGAGAACGAGCCTTCCGTCGTTCGTCTAATGTGTCATTGTTGAGTTGATGTTGTAAATGAGAAGAAGGTGGCAGGTTGGAGAAAGGCAAGGCTTCACACTGCTCGGCATTCACGTTCCTATTTGCCGAGATCCGGCCTCCTCTCCGATCCAATGCCTGTTCCATCATGCGACCGACGCTCCATTGCTCTACATCTTCTGGTCTGCTTTATTATTCTCTACACCGTTTCCTACGTAAAGAACTTGATACTGGCGCCTCCCGATCAGCCGAGCGACAGGATGTCGAAGCTATCCGAGCCGCTGAAAGCGTTCATCAACGCCACCCATGCAAGGCCAAACACTACGCCAGCGCCAAGGCATATCGCCTCAGTATATGAGCGGATAGCCAAAGATGCAGGAGCAAAGCAAGTTGGCCTACCAGCTTGGCTAACTGCATCGGTATGATGGTTCCTACACGCTCAGCTTGAATACGATCGCTGACATCACGCAGACAGCGGCAACGATGACAATGAACTCTCCACACTCTCTGCTCGAGCTTTACGGTCTCGCCACATCACCGCAACATAGTCAAGGTTCAAACAACAAGGTCTGGACCGCAGAGCTCATGCGTGAAGTCGGCCTGAAGTGCATTGGTCTGAACGGTGTCCCGCGGACCATCAACTCACTTGGTGCATTCTACGAAGGCTTGCCGAAGGACGTGCAAAGCGAGCTGAGGAAGCGCAAGGCTCGACGTGGACTCACCCAACAAACCATCAACGACACGCTCAAACGCGGCAACGGGCTCTGGGACAGCGTCTACCGCCCGTTCAGTGACAAGCTGACTGCTAAGCTTGCGCAGTCACATCCCGACTTGCCAATCTTCATCATCGAGGGCGAGTATGGCGCTCTGTTTTCCGATCCAGCGTATCCTGGAGGCAACGATCCGAACATACCCAACATTGGCCGGGTTCTTATGTCCATCCTGGCCGTCTCAGTTCTGCGATCACAGACGGGTGTCGGACCCCAAGTGGTGAGCCATATCTTCGGCCTGCGGAAAGCTTTCGAAGACGGGACTGCCGAAGCGGAGGAAGAAGTAAAAGGTGGCAAGTGGCTAGCGAGCAACGAAGGCAGCCACTGGCTGCTTGAACAGGTCGACAGCATTGTCGAAGCGATAGGTCAAGGAAGAGGTACTAGCTTTGCGCCTGGGTACGATGCGCCGAAAGCGAAGCTATAAGTAGACATTCTGTACAGTGATGTGCGTACAATGCAAATTTGCTTTCCAATGTGTGTATAAAATACAAGCACAGAGAGATTACTCCATTCTGCCTAAATTGTCGGCGACCTTGAACTTCGCTCCAGTCTTCTGCTTGACCTCGTCGACCTCAACACCAGGTGCGAGCTCAATGAGCGTAAGCTCGCCCTTCGCGCGGTCCACATCGAAAACGCACTGAATCAATGTTAGTACTTTGTTGAGTCTGAATACGATGAAGATCGACTTACCAGATCGGTGATGATCGTGCTGACAACGCGTGCACCTGTCAATGGTAGCGTGCAGTTTTGCACGATCTTCGGCCTGCCATTCTTATCCACGTGGTCCGTCAAGACCACGATCTTCGTCGCATCGGGGTTTCCAACAAGATCCATAGCACCACCCATACCCTTGAAGACTTTGCCAGGAATCATGTAGTTCGCCAGGTCGCCGTTGGCGCCACATTGCAGAGCACCAAGCATGCTGACATCGACGTGACCACCGCGAATCATACCGAAAGACTCGCTGCTGTCGAAAGTGCTTGCGCCTGGAACAAGAGTCACAGTCTCCTTGCCAGCATTTATGATGTCTGCGTCGAGTTCTTCTTCCGTTGGATAACGGCCCATACCAAGGATACCGTTCTCTGACTGGATCCAGACGTTCGCATCAGGTGGCAAGTAGGACGGGGCGAGTGTAGGCATGCCTACACCGAGATTGACGTAGTATCCAGGCTTCAGTTCTTTGGCGGCGCGTTTTGCAATGCGGTTGCGGCGGACTGTGGCATCATCTTTCCCTTCTTGCGAGCTGGCGCCTTCCTTGGGTTGCAGTGTCTTGACCTCAATGATCTTTTCCGCGGTAGCTTGTACGATTCGGTCGATGAAGATACCAGGAAGATCGATCTCGTCCGGCTTCAGCTCACCCACGGGGACAATATACTCAGCTTCTACGATAGAGACCTTCGCAGCCTTCGCCATGAGCGGCGCGAAAGACTTTGTCGTGTACCTGAATTTGACATTTCCGGCCTCATCGACCTTGTGAGCTCGTAGAATGGCGACATCGCCCTTGATCGCTGTCTCCATGTTGTAGACCCTGCCGTCGAAAATGCGAGTCTCGCGAGGCGTGCCAGGTGTAATGACGTTGCCACCCTTGAGCCTTTGCGGAATTTGACCAGATTGGATGAATGTGTTGACACCAGTAGGCGTGAAGAAAGCAGGGATACCAGCGCCACCGCACCTAATCTTCTCGGCAAGTGTCCCTTGAGGAGTAAGCTCGATGGCGATCTCGCCGTTAAGGTACTTGCTCTCCAAAGCCTTGTTGTTCCCCAAGAAGCTGCAGATGGCCTTGTTGACTTGACCGGCGGCAATTAGTGGCGACAAACCGCCACCAATGGCTGTGCCGGCGTTGTTTGAGACGGCCGTGAGTGAATGCAGGCTCTCGACGCCGCGCTTTGCCATGGCTCCGATGATAGTTTCCGCGGTGCCGCATAGTCCAAATCCAGCACTGAGCACGGTAGATCCAGATTTGATGTCCGCCACAGCTTCATCGACCGAGTCGTAAACCTTCCGCTGCCCTCGGACTTTCGCTGGGGCACCACCTTGTGCTTCTCGGAAGAATGTAGAGCTGGTCTGGAATGTCCGTGTCTGGCTCGCATGCTGCTTGACTCTCCATACTGCGCGTGATGGTTGGGTCAAGCGTATCTGAATGTTGGAAGCTCCAGCGAGCTTCGGTACGAACGAACAAGCAAACTCCATGGTGCCGGTGATGGTAGGTTGTGGAGGAGCGGCTTAGCTCGATCAGTACATCACAGCTTCCGGCGTTGATGCTGCAAACGCCCGCTCGATGCTACCAACAACGATGGGAAAGAAAGACGAGTCCGCACACGTCGGAGTTGACGTTGATGCTAACGACATCGGCGCGCATCACCCCAAGGGCAGGGATCAATCCTCTGCCGGTAATCCGGGTGAGACGGAAGTGGAGTCGGCAATCGCAAGGCGTCCGTGCCCATGGAGTACCTACCCCATCAACCCCATCAACACCGCGAACATTACGACTTCGGGAGATGATCACATCGAAGCGGCGTAGTGGCTGGAGGCAGCAGCATACGACGACTCTTTCATTATGCTATGGACAGACGAATCGCATTTCATATACGGCATGCGGACACACGAACCTGAACGCAATCCTTGAGCTGGGAAGAAGAACGCCACCTGAAGCGAAGACTGCAAGCCATCTTGCAAAGCAAACGTCCTCATCATGGCTTGCTGGTGTCATGGACGGGCTACGAAGCGTCATGCCTTACGTCGACACCGTCGACCCGCCAGTCCAACCACCGGGGACTGCTGCCTCCACCGCGGTCTTGACCACCTCGTCTAGGCTCTCCTGCTCCAGACCAAGCATCTCATTGTGAAGGTGCGCAGAGTAGTCACCTTCTCGATAGGTCACACCATACAACACATCGAAGCTACCGGACACATCGCCCTCGGCGAGCTTCTTCCGGCCTTCCTCGATACGATCCTGCACGCTCTTGTGTTCGATGTCCCAGTCCTCGACCCTCGTTCCGGTGGCGCGGAGTACAGCTTCGAAGAGCTGTGGCTGGCTAAGCTTGAAGGAGGAGAGGTAGAGGTACCCGTTCGCGAACTCTTTGTCGATGACTTCGACAGGCAGGCGTAGAAACCTTGCAATGCCAGTGCCTATATGCGGAATGGTGGTTGTGTTGAAAGCTATGCTGTCTGTATACAGCGTGGCTTTGCGCTCTGGCGCCGCGATCCGGAAGATGCCATACTGGATGCTCTGACGACTGCCGTCAGTGCTAAAAGCACAAAGAACCTGCGGAATACTTCGTACTCACATAGTCAGTCCATGGATTTGTAACGACGACGATGTACTTCATTCCCAGCGACTTGATCTTCTCGCGTAGGTCCACCTTGGCTTGCAGCATAGGAACCTCTTCTGCCACCTTATGATAGATGTCGGATGCTCCGTACTGACTTGGAACAACATACTTCACACCCGCACGGGCTGCGGCTTCCAGTATCCGCTCTTCGTTCGAAAGGCCGGCAAACGAAAGCATCAAGACGACTACATCTTGGCCAGTGAACGAGGCATTGAGGAAGTCTGCGTCATGGTACTCGCCTCTTTCGATACGGACGGACTCCGGGAACACGGCAGTTGACGCCGTCCGTGCAATAACAGTAATGTCGTGCTTGCCATGTTTAAGCAAAGCGTTGAGTACCTGGGAGCCGAGATTGCCTGATGCGCCAACGAGGCAGACTTTCTTGAGGTACACTGGCATTGTGGATGATGGTCTTTGCTTGTCGACTGTTGCGTCGATCTCCGTAAGAGCTGCAGATAATTCGCCTCCTTGCGTACCCAATGCCGAAACTGGAACGTGACGGTACCTGGTTGCTGCGAGGACTCAGATGGATGGTGGACTGAGATGAAAGGACTTGCAGATGCTACTTTACAATACCATGCCAGGCCCCAGGTGTAGGTACTTGAATGGATGAACCGTACATGCGTGTCTTGGCGCTGCAATTTGTAAGCATCGATAGTCAACAGCCCGACCTTCGGACGAACCCAAGCGGTCGTCTTCAGGTTCTTGCTTTGGCCGCTTCATATCTCTACTCGTTAGACAGTACCATATACCATATGAAACGCACCATGAGACAGCTAGGTACTAAAGGTTTGAGCTGCGCCATTGCCACACCGCGCTCATTACTGCCAGGTTCCCACGCAAAAGCAAAAAAGAGCAAAACGTACAGCAGCGGGTATTCGCTCGTGGTCACCCACCGAACTACTAATCCGCCGGTTCGCAGCTTGTGTATGGCAGAGCGGACGGGATGCCCAATATTCTGCGACCTGTGGCCGTACGTGCTATCTCTGGCTTGAGAAATACCTCACATAGCTACCTCAGTCTCACCGAGCCGAGTAGCTGACGAGGTTGTGGTCAGCTGAGATCATACAGCTTCTGTATGTAAGGACAGCAGCCAGATATGGGGCAGATCCAGCGGGTTGAAGAGGTCACTTCGGAGAGCGCGGTGATCAGCACGGGATCTACTGGACTGTGGCATGCCCAATAGGAAGCGTCTCGAAGTGAAACCGAGATCTGGGACCGAACTCTTGGGAGATGTTTGTGGAGACGGAGAATTTGTAGGCCAGAATCAGCGGCTCTGTCTGCTCCTTGCACGGTGGATGGATGAAGCACTACATTAGCGTATTGGCATTCGCAAGTGGCATGTCTGCTCAAAGACTAGTCCTCCCTCTCTCAAATCTCTCCGTAGCCTTTCTGACGGGACTCATCATCATATCGAACCCCTCGCTCAGCCTCCGTCGCCTCATCCCAGGACTCGCATCCATCTCCTCCTTTTCCTGGCTTTCAAGGAAGACATGCTCACTATCACTGTTCAGCTTCCAGCTAACCTTGAACTGCTCCCCTTCTGGCCCACCACCACAGCTTCCCGCCAGCTCCTTGCTAGGCGGACTGTTGACGGCGAGCGAGAACAAGTTCGTAGGCTCGCTGAAGTCGGTATACCATTCTCGATGCACGAGGAAGTAGACCAGGCATACGGCGTTCATGATGAAGACAGTGAAGAGCACGAGGTAGAACGCTTTCTGGTAGTCCTGAGTCCCACCACTGGCGTATTGCTGCGCGCGGACGGAAGCGTTGAAGTATTGATACTGCCCGGGCGTAAGGGATGGGAGACTGTAATTCCAGAATTCGACGAATGGCGCATCTGTGCTGGATTGCAATAATGTGCAACCAGCCATCACGGCGAGCGCTTCAGCCATGGATGGAAGAGCAATATTCAGCTCCGGCACCGTGAGAATAAGTTGCGTCAAAAGCCGTGCGTTGGAACCATTGCCATCGAACGCGCCGTCGTTGAGATTTAGACTCAATGCCCATTCCGAAGCGATGTTTGGCCAGTCTTCATTGACGGAGTAATTGCCGCTAGTTGCGTTACCGAGACTGCGTATGTACGCCAAATCGTCGTTGGGGTCTTCGCAGATGGCTTCCAGGGTCGCGCCACTAGAGCTTGCGTTGTAGCTTGTTGAGCAATACGGTGTCTGACTGACCTTAAGCTGGCATAGAGCATAGTCAATCAATTCGACTGGATCGCCGATATTATCTAGGGCACCGCCTTTCCCGAGCACGTAAACTGAGTCACGGCCGTATGGGATGTTTGTCGTGTCGTTAACCAACGTATTGTAGTCCATGGGCAGCTTTCCGAATACCTATGCTTGCACGTCAGCCAGGCAGAACTTACATCCCAAAGTTCAACCAGTTTATAGACGTACCGGCGGCCACTTGTCAAGCCCGTACTCTGGACCCCACTTGAAGATGTCGTGAAGAGGGGTATGGTTGAGATACGGGTCTGAGTAGCTCAGCTGGGTCGGCCATGAGGCCATGTCAACCGGCTTCTTGGCGTCGTCCCAGAGTTCATATACGAACGGTTTGAGCTGCTCTTCTGCCAGAGTAGCGCACAGCACGTGGACGACCGGTGAAGGAACCGAGGCACGGATATGGTATGTACCCAGCCCACCAAGATCGTTCGGCTGCATGATGTCGTTCGTGCCGTCAATCGCAGCCTGTATGACTCCCGGGTGCGGCATTGCCATTGACACATTGTTGACGATGACGCCTGGGCTGGCATACAGTGCCGTCATGTTGGTGTTGTCCTGTTCGATCCAAGGAGCTGTGACTGTGGTATTGTCGTTCAGCAGCGCAAAGCCCTTGGGCCGCTGTGTAAGATCCCGGGATCCTGTGCCGTTGTTGATCATGTCCGTCCACATTCCAAGGTAGCCAAAGTAGTTGTGATAGCCCATTGCCGCATGCTCAATCTGGAGGCAAGTCGTGTCGTAGTTGACTGGATCGTATAGTTCTTGAATCGGCGTCTTGCAGTTCGCTTTAAGGTAATTGGAGTTTGCAAACGAGCTCTTGACCAGCCCCATCAGCGTCTGGTTTTGCCAGTGCGGCCATTTCAGCTGTGGCTGGACCAAAGCCGTAGCTGCCGTAGTGTAAAGTATCGCAACCAGTGCGCCGAGAAGTGCGACGAAGCCAAGAAGCGTGACGCCGGCATATCGTACGCTTGTCCAATGTGTCAAAATCGTACCGGGTTGCATAATCCAGTTTCGCATGCTGAGCTCTGCCAATGTAACACCTCTTGCAGTCTCTTGCTTGAACGCTCGGCGAGCCAGAGCTTGTCCGATGAAAGCCACCAGAACCGTGACAAACGAAAGCTCGATCAGCTTGGCCACGAACGAGGTGAGGAAGGCCGCGGAGGATGCTGTGAGCGGCTCGTTGGTGTGGATCATGCGGCCATATCGGGGACCTTTCAGCGCTATGATGAGGTAGATAGCCGAGAAGATTGTCGAGAAGACAGCGAGAATCAGGATGATGATCGATATCCATGAGCCGACTTTTCCCTTCACGCGTTTGTGGCTTCTGCAGTTGTTGTGCGGTTCCCACTCATCGTACTGCGACCGGACCGAGACCAGACCGGTGTCTGACGGTGCGAAGAGTGACGGCTGGATGGTGGAGTGTAGGGAGGAGACTGATTGCTTGCCAAGGTACTTCGCGCCGCTGTACGAGGTATCGAGATCGCTGGGCGAGTCGACGAATCGCGTGCTGCCGGATAGGCCTCCGGTAGACGGTGGAGAGATCAAGGGATCGGCAGAGCCAGGCGTGTACTGCTCGGAGATGCTTTTCGCACCAACTGCCACTCGTGGCATGGACTGGATACTCACACGGCGGACTTTGGACGGTGTTCCAGGGCCATATGCAATGCCCAGACCACGACTGTCGTTATGGGTCCGAGGTGCTTGCGTAATATCGTCACCTTCGTTGGCGTCTACAGCACCTTGAATGCTTTGCTCTTCGACGACGGACATTGATGGAGCTCTAACGTAGCCAGGTCTGTGTCTAGGCTTCGCGGATGGCGAGTGTCTCGTCGCAGTCGCGATAGGTGGCGAGAACTCCGGTGGTTCACCTTCGATCTTATCCAGCAGCTGGCGTCGCTCTGTCTCGCCTGGTGTGGACATTGTTTGCTAGTGAAGGAGACGAGCACGGGGCCTTCTGAATTTCAAATCGCAGTCGCACAAACTTATCGGAAGCGTGCAGGTACCCGACCCGAGCATCAGATGCACCGGAAGACTGCGGTCAGTCGCGCAGCCGCTGCATGTTATCTTGGTGCAGTCAGGAAGGAGGCCAGATCCTTTTGAATGGAGTGCTGAAAGACGAGGCTGCGAGATTGTGAATGATAGTGAGCGACTGGGAGGGGTCATTTACTAGAGCCTGGAGCTTCCCACCTCAATGGCGTGGCTGCAGGTAGGACTAGAAAGCTATACCAAAGCAGGCCACAGAAGCGGCCTCGCATACAGAGATGGTCTTCATCGGGTGTCCGCGCATGAGCTGGTGAGCCTAGACGAGAGGCTCACCGGTCGTACCCAGCTATCTCCGCCATTTGGAGGTGAGACCTGCAGCAGCTAGCAATGCGCATGCAGCACCGGCATTGCCGATCGCAAGGCTGAGAAGTCGCTTGGGCATGAGGGGGTAGAGATAGGCCGCTGTTGGGCGGCCTACTTGATCGCATGTCGCCGTGAGAATTAGCGAAGTGTCCTGTCGCGATGCCCATCAAGTGAGTGCTTTACACACACGCAAATGGGATGCGAGATGGCCATCGTCTGCACGCTTCCGTTGTGGCTTGGAGCTAGAGAGGTGCGAGGGGTGGTTGTTGCGGGCGTGGGATGCGACGGAGTAGCCGACGATCTGGCCCCTCTCGGAGCTGAACGCTTGGCAGCCTTATAAAGCCTATACAGTCAAGGAAGCAGATCGTGAGTTATTGCAGTGGCATACTAGCGGGCTTCTACTTGTTCGTGGAACGAGGTGAATTCACTATGAGATCTTTCCCTAAGCTGCCAATGCCTGCCAATGCCTGCCGGTGCCATCGAGCGCAAAAAGCCATTGTGCGAGAGTGCGGTTGCATGGTTGACCTTACAGAGTGTACTCCTTCAGCTCGTCCTGGGTCCATTACCACAGCTTGTCTGCTAGCTTATCATTTGTACCTTCTCCGCCGGGTACCGTCTTCACACCAAGAGGCTCATAGTACTTTCCGCTCTCCACCTGTCTCTCACCGCTGCCTTTCGGTGCAGTCGCCGCCCATTGCTGGTTCTTCGCGCAATCTTCTGAAGACAGCATGCTGTTCAGAAACCAGCCGCTTACGTAGACAATCCATCGGTCGACAAAGCCCAGAGATGTTACCAGTCCAGTGGCCGACGTTCCTGGGTGGATGGCGACGCTGGTGATGGTGGGATGGTGATTGGCGTAAGCACGAGCATATAGCAGGTTGGCAAGCTTCGATTGGCCGTAGCGCATCCAGTTGGATTTGATGTAAGACAGGTCTGCTTGTGGAGTCTTGACCTTGTCGAAGAAGATGCCGCCCTTACGGTGTAGCATGTAGCCCTGGGAAGTGTTCCAAACGACTCTCACATCAGAGCCTTACTTGGCAGTCGACTCCATGAGTGGCGTGAGAAGCTTGATGAGAAAAGCATGCCCGACGTGATTCGTGCCGAATTGGAGCTCATAGCCGTCCTTGGTGAGGCCAGGCGGAAGTGCCATGATCCCGGCATTGAGCATTGCGATGTCAAGGCGATCCACCTTGGCAGTAACCTGTCTTGCCGCGTTCTGCACGCTTGCGAGGGATGCCAGGTCGCATGAGACGAAGGTGACCGGAGTCGCTGGGTACTGAGCCTTGACATCTGCGAGGAGTCCATCTGCGGAGTTCTGCGAGCGGCCGGTGAAGATGATGTGCGCTGGATCGTGTGCTGCGTATGACAGCACAGTCTCGCGCCCGAGACCTGCTGTACCGCCAGTAACGAGTATGACCTTACCGGCAAGGCTTGGTACTTCCGTAGCAGGGTCGAAGTTGATCTTGCTGGGCATCGTGGCGGTCTTGTATCTTGCTTGGGGAGGTTAAGTGATGACCGGATATGGGGAGCGCCAATCTCAACCGATATTGAAGAGCCTTGTGTGAATGGGTCGTCGAGATGCTTCGGAGAGGGAGAAAGAGCTGGTGATGAAGTAAGGGCGGTCCTACCTTGTGGGCATGCTTATACTTATGTACACGACCACTGCTGCGCGATAGCAGGCTCGTCACGCTGCGTTGATGGACGTGTGCCTCTGGGCATACAGCTTCCAAGTTCCCAGAGTCGCGTATCGTCAATGCGAGGTGGATTGGAGATGGTTTTGTAAGATGCGGCCGCAGAGTGCGCGAGATGCTTGCTGACACACTCCCAGTCTCCACAGCGGAACATCACCGCTTCGATCTTGTAGGCACTTGAACCCTTATCTCTTCCTCCCCGTTACAACCCTTATCATGCGCGATCCTGCTACCGACAGCGTGCAACGTGAGGGCGTTGAGGAACCATGCATCTTGCGTGGAGCGGCAACCGGGGCGGTGGCGCTTATGCATTGCCTATCGCGCTGGTATAGCTTGGCCGAAATTGAGGCCAGCTACATGTAGGTACAACAACCTCTCCTCTCAAATGGTTTGACTGGTTCCTCGTCCACTTGCCTTGTTCTCGTCAGCTGAGTAGCCGCAATGGGGATATTCACAAGCGATCAGCATGCCAGCGATGCCGCCATGCCGGTACCAGGCACTGTCCATCTGGTGGATCTGGAGGGGACAATGAAGAGCAAACATGCCAAAGGTGCTCGTAAAGACATCGTACTTGTGCCTGCTCCTTCGGCCGATCCAGATGACCCGGTATGCCTTCAACTATGCATCGATCAGACTCCTAACTGACGAGCGTAGCTTAACTGGTCGCCCGCCCGCAAGGCGCTGTCGACCACCTGCATGGGTGTTTACACTCTCATGGTTGGTATCGCAAGCGCTGCGATATACTCTGTACTGGAACCAATATCGGAAGCTACGGGGCTCACTTTGGCCGACCTCAATGCTGGGACAGGGTACATGTTCCTTGCTTTTGGATGGTAGGTACTCCACCCAAGAGGCTCATGGCTGTCAACCCAGGCTGATGCCGATACTTCGTCGTAGGGGCTGTCTCTTCTGGCAACCGCTAGCTCTGCAGTACGGCAAGCGACCGGTGTATCTGTTTAGTCTACTCGCCACCTTGGGCATCCAGGTCTGGGCGCCCTACACCACCAGTAACGGTCAATGGATCGCCAACAAAGTCTTGCAGGGTAGGTTCGCTGCGCTCGACTTCAAACTGCGGGATCTGCTCACAATCTACCGTAGGCTTCTTTGGAGCGCCAATCGAGAGTCTGTGTGAGATCTCCGTGACAGACATGTACGTTATGCTACCCCTGAAGTGCTGGTCTAATGCTGACTCGATGCAAAGCTACTTCCAGCATGAACGTGGCACCTACATCGGCCTCTACGCATTGCTCCTGGCCGGCTCCAATTACTTCGCGCCGATCATAGCCGGCTTCATTGCAGACGGGCAAGGCTGGCAATGGGTCTTATACTGGTGCGCCATCTTCTGCGGTATCGGTTTCGTGTTCTGCTTCTTCTTCATGGAAGAGACGAACTACAGCCGAGCAACGATCATGGGCCATGAGGATGAGCCTGTCACATCTGCCACCACCCGGATATCTTCGGACAATGACGAGAAAAAAGTGCCGGATAGTCCAGACGTGGAGCCTGCCGAACCGTTGCCGGGGACTGATTACAAGCGCAAGACGTACCTGGATAAGCTAAAGCTTTTCCGGACACACGACTTACGCAAGCCGAATCGCTTGGCCGGTATGGTAGCCAGGCCGTTGATCTTCTTGACATTCCCGGTCATATTCTACGCCGGTTTCAGCTATGGTAGCAACCTCGTATGGTTCAACGTCCTGAACGGAACAGCATCATTGATCCTGGGTGGAACGCCATACAACTTCCCTGCCTGGGCCGTCGGCCTGTCGTACGTCTCGCCCCTCATCGGCGTCGCGATTGGGAGCACGTACACTGGCTACATTGGAGACTGGATCGTGCTAAAGATCGCACGTAAGAACAATGGCATCTTGGAGCCAGAGCATCGCCTGTGGCTGTTCCTACCATCACTCCTCTTGATTCCATTCGGCCTCATCTTGTGGGGCGTTGGGGCTGCGCATGCCGTCCAATGGTTCGGATGTGTCTTCGCTATGGGGGTCATTGCTCTTACCAACGCCGTCGGCATCCAACTATCTGTTTCTTACTGCATCGACAGCTATAAAGACCTCTCCAGTGAGGCTATGGTTACGGTCATCCTGGTCCGTAACACGATGAGCTTTGCGATCGGAGTGAGTTCCCCATGGGTAGAACCTTTACTCGGGATCATGCTAACGCTCATGGGATTGCAGTACGGCATCACGCCATGGGTTTCGAACATGGGCCTCCAGAACGCTTTCATCGTGGCGGCCTTCGCGGGCATGGCTCAGTGTGCGACGTTCTTTATCTTCGTGAAGTACGGCAAGGCATTACGCAGGAGAAGCGTACCGCGTTATGCGAAATATGTGGAAAAGATGGCTAGCAGTGGATTGGTACATTGAGATGGGCGTTGCGCGACTTCTCCTCCCGAAAAGAACGAGGTACATGAATGTGCGTCGAAGTCTGCGCAGCGGTATCAAAAACTCCAAGTTGCAGCATGTTCCTCGCATGGCGTCCTTGCTCCGCAATGCATTGTATTGTCTCTCCATCATAGCAGCGTAGTGGATGTACTTTGAAGCACTTACAGGTAATCCAAGCCGTAGACAGGGTGGAGGAACTCAAAAGCTGACTCTGTCAACGAGATATATGTAAATCAACTCCTCATTCACGTGGACTAACAGCTGTACTCTGAAGCACCCTTAGAAAGTCCGAGCCGAAAACTAGATAGATACTCCGGGTAAGCAGCATACAACCAGCGACGAAAATGTCCCACACGTCACCTTGGGCTCGGAGTTTCTGATACTGCGACGGAGAACACCCACTGGTCGATTGCGACGAAGAGCCAGTCTGCGTGCTGCTGAGCTTCCGCCTGCTTTTCCACCCGGAGTTTCAATTAACTCCTTCTGCTTACTACAATACTCGTCGACCATGCCGGCGTGCTTCCAGAGTGCTGGCTTTACTGCCGAGCACGCACACTGAAGACCATACACCGCCGTAGGCCAGGTCTTCGTGGCCTAACAGTGTAAATGGCTCGCGATGTTTAGTAGTTGATGCTAAATTGAGCTTTACGCTGGAACGGGTCCTTAGACGCGGTAAAGGTCTTCAGAGAGATGGTTGCTAAACTTGTTGACAGATCAACACCCTGCGTTCACTCTTCGGCTCGGAGTATCCGAAGAGCTCGTCGGAGCACTTCCGTTGGTCCACAAGGTAAGGTCAGCCATGTTGCCTGCTATCACATCAGTATCGGTCGTACTGTCTACGTCTACGTCTCCATCTGCGTCTGACCGTCTGGAGGAGGATACACCAGCCAATTCGACATGTCGACTTCTCGAGAGGGCGGCAAGCTCCATTCTCACCGACCCTCGTTCGGACTAATGCAGTCATTCGCCAACCAAGTATCCCATAGCTAACCAACCTGCTCTGCCCAGCATCAAGGCAGGCCAGCCCTCGCCATCGCTGCGCTAGGACACCACATCTCATCGTCAGGCATGATCTCAACAACTTGCCCCTCGTCACCCCCGTCTCTCGATTGTGCTAATCCAATCGTTTGCTCGTCGAGGTTGAAAACGACGTACGCCGACCGCAAGAACGAAGTGCCCATGACCAACATGCCATCTTCACCCCGGACCATGAGCTCACACGCTTGCGAGCCGTCAGGAAGCAATCTCGGTTTGCCCTCGTGGTCGAAAGACGGCTGCACGACCTCATACAAAGGTACTTTGAAGGCTGCGGTATCGCTACCTCCGGACGCCAAGTCCAGGGTGCCTTCTTGCTGTCCGACCTCGCAGGGGACTCTGACATAGCCTTCGTCTTCGTCGTCTGTTGCACCGAGCTGAGCAATGACAGCGCCGAAGATCTCATCCGGGAAATGTGTATATGCCGATCCGCTATCTAGGATTATGTTTTGGTCGCGGTACTTCGGGAACCAAGTTGTAGTGTTTCCTTCGGCGTTCGTGAACGACAGTGACGTGAGGGGAATATTGAACGTTCGAATGGTTGAATCCGTGTTATAATACGGCAGCATGGGTAATATGGTCATCTCGCCCTCGTACTTGGACGTATCGTAGCCTCCAAAGAGAACGCTGCGGTTTGTTGCGTCTGGTCATGGGTCAGCTCTTGAACCTGAATGGATCTGTCCGGTGACTCTCGCCCACCTTTCCGATTCAGCCACAGGCTGTAAGTCTTCGTCCAAATGATACCTTGCTCAGCCATGTGTGTTAGAAAACCCACGTAAGGCGCTTCGCGATTATCATCAAGGCCGACACCCATTATATTAGAGGCTTCACCGCCATTGACGTCACCCGTGTAAGCTAGGCCCAGCGTAGTGTTCTCGACAACAGCAGATCCTGTGCCCAAAGTCTCGACGATAAGGTCACCTCTCGCGTCGCTGTAGTCGGCGTATTGCACATGGAAGGTACCAGGCGTGCCCATCGTTGGATGATCCGACCGTGAGGTATCATACATCCCGCCAACGCAAGTATCGCAGTTCTGTTCCATGCTATGCATCCAAATATCGCTGCTCCCGGTGTCGAGAAGGAATTCGAGTAGCTGAGGCGGGCTCCCGACTTCTAACTTGATGGTGTATCAGTCATCACCACCGTCATAGTCTCCAAGAGGCACCTCGACTGTTCTAGTCTTTGCTGTGGCCGACTGAATGGCCATGCCGTGTGCGACTCCGGTGAAGCATACTGCCGACGTGGTAATGGATGTCAGACGCATAGCTCAGGTTGTGATGGGATCAATCCGCCGAATGTCTCATGTGGACCTGGGTATTGCTCGACTCCAACGAGTCCTTGCCGCTTCTTGTCGAGGTCGGTATCTGTGGCAGCAACTGTCAGAAAGCACTGCAACTTACATCGAGTCCAATATTGGTCGGTGGCCTTGAGGGATCGAACTTCGGCGCGCGTTTCGAAGCATGCCATGCCTTCGGCACATAAATCCAGTCTTCCGCCTTCGTCGCGTCACAGAACGACAATGGTTGGTGAAATGGATTGTTACGGGACAGGAACTCGGAGCCGATGGTCGTCTGAGAGGAATACGGAGGGCTATACAGATGCTTGAACTCCGAAGATGCTGTTGAGAACGCCGCAATGCATCTCTCATACCTCGCTTAATAATCTTAGTTCTGGCAGACAACACATCGGCCGATCGCACCGTCGTAGAGAGGGAGCCCGGCCAGCCATTTATCGTTTCACGGAGCCTTGCGGTAATGTACTGACGATGTATATGCCATCTACGGGCTCGAATACTTGTATCCATACTGCTCCTTCGCCTTTTTGCAAATCTCGGCCAACTCCTCTTCCTTCTGCTTGAACTCCGGCTCGTCCTTCAGCCTCTTCTGATAGTTTTCATTGACGAGCTGACTCTCGCTTGGCACCGCGCAACCTCTCCTGACGGCCGGGCGCTCGTTGATTCTCTGCCACCACTTGTAGAGGTTCTTGAACTCGTGCACTTGAACGCCTGCGAAGTATCCTACGTTGACCCACGAGAAGCTGGCGATATCGGCTATGCTGTACTTGTTGCCGACGAGATACTCGTTGTTGGCGAGGCGGGCGTCGAGGATGCCGAAGAGGCGCTCGGTCTCGCCTACGTAACGCTGGGTTGGGTATGGGATGCGCTCCTTGGCTAGACGGTAGAAGCTGGGCGTACTGTTAGTCATTTTCGAATTTGACCATGCCTTTCTGCTTCATCTTACTGGTTCGCCTGTCCTTGCATTGGCCCAAGACCACCGTGCTGCCATGCAACCCACTGCTCGCACTCTGACAGCTCTGGGTCCTCTGTGAAGCTGAACTTATGCTCCGGGTCGTACTTTCGTGTGAGGTACGACAGGATGGCTGCGCCCTCCATGATAGACAGCTTGTTGTTGTCGTGGTCGACTAGGACTGGTATGCGACCATTTGGCCTGAAAGTGTGAAGGTTAGCAGATGTTTCCAATAGCAGGCGGCAGTCTCAGATATCAGAGACGGTCTCTGGGGGTGCTACCCATCATCGTACGTACCCCAGATCGGTGAACCACTTCTCCTTCTGGATGTTCTCCATGATGCTGATCGACTGGAAGACATAGTCGGGCTTGCCGTACGCTTCCTTGAGCTCCTCGAGGATGATGGAGGCTTTGTGGCCTGCAAGATGGCATCAGTACCAATCTCAGCCCCGAATGATGCTCAGGGACGTACCATTGGGTGTTCCAAACGTCAAGAGCTCCAAGCCCTTGTTGGCGATCAGTCCGCTCGGTCTCGACATATTGCCTGCAGTCAATGGGTTGCTCTCAGGTTTCTTGATGGCTTCTGGTATGACGTTGATGAATTGTTTGGAGGACTGGTAGAATCTGAGGAGAGGTGTACGGAACATGACAGCTAGCAGGAGTAGAAGGACCAACCTATATGCTGCATGCATGCCCCTCGGAGCTGTAGCTGTCGTCAGCGTTACTAAGGTATGGAGAGTTCGAAAGGTACTGTTAATTTCTAAGCAGCATCAATGGCTGGAGCTGTCTGCCTCGGAGCATGTTCCGGTTCAGGCAGCAATTGATGCCTTAAAATCAGATAACGTACTGCCACTTTGAGAAGTAACGCCAACTCGAGTGCTCCTCCATCGTATCAGCTTCGAGTGTGACTTCTCTTCCGTCGTGTCCAGGAAGAAGGCCCTCCGTGAGTTGAACAATGCTCAACCGATAACGATCGATAACGACACCGCCATCATGTCCTACTACTTCACCATCATCGGCACGCGCGACAACCCGCTGTTCGAGCTCGAATTCGGCACGTCCAAGGTCGGCGGCGATGGCGTGGCACGCTTCCGCGAGGAGGCGAAAGTCATGAACCAGTTCATTGTCCATGCGGCTCTTGACTTGGTGGAGGAAATTCAGTGGGCTAACAAGGACCTGTAAGTAGCACGTCCACACCAGCGATCGGATCTACATCTTCATACGAAGTCAGATCACAATCTCTTGTGTAGACCCGTACTCATGGTGTATCCAGATATCTCAAGCGGGTCGACAGCTTCCAAAACAACCATATCCACTGCTTCCTAACAGGCGGCAACGTCAAGTTCATGCTCCTCATGAATCCAGATCCCAGCGCCACTACATATTCAGCATACCAGACGTCTCCGCCATCTAGACCCTCTACGGCGCGACAGAGCACCATCTTGCTTGCGGCCAATCCAACCAGCCAGCAGACTGAGGAAGCTGTACGGCAGTTCATGACTGAGGTAAGACTTGCCAAGTCTTTGCAGGCGGATGCTCGCTGACGGCGGTGGCAGATCCACGAAGCATGGGTCAAATGCATCATGAACCCGTTTTACTCGGCGAACCAAATCGTAACGAGCCCTGTCTTCCGGAGTAGGGTGGCGACTGCGGCGAAGAAGTATCTTTGAGGCAGCTACTGGCATGCGCTCTGCGGCTTTGGTGACATAGCTGATCACCGCGCTTACGATACCACGCACATACCACGGAGCGCTTTGGGATCGCGACAGCACCTTCAATTCCGAAATGTTCACGCACCCTTGCTGAAGCAGAAGCCAGCGAAGTGTGCTCCGCCTCACGAATTCCATGGATCACCTCAAGCAGTTCTTGGGTCCGGCATAGGACTCAGGGTTTGACGCGGGTACGCTTGCGCGATCCGCCGCCCCGACAACACGACATTCATCCCGCCCGCATGGGATCAAAGAAAGAAGGCAAGGTCGAATGCAGTAAGGACTGACGTCCAAGTTGGATGATAATTAGTACCTTAGGAACGCAATTGGAAGCACCGCGATTGCGGACTCAATGCAAACGAAACATGTGCTGATACCACGCTCGTCCATGCTCCACTACCGCAATGTACGCCCTTTTATAACACTGTAACCCGCCGTATGCAATGCCTGGTATTCAGTCTGTGATCTCAAACACGACCGAGACCCTGTAAGAACGCCGTCGCTAATGCAGCCCTAACCACCCAAAATCCATCATGCATCCCTGCTCGACCGTCTACCACGCAGGTCATCTTCGCCGTTCATTCTCCTGATCATACCCTGCTCTGCCCTCCTCTCAGCATCCGGGTCCTCGCCAACAGGGTAGATTTGCCAGCTCGGCCGACGCCACACATGTGCCTTGCCTGACATAGTCCGCGCATGCCTCAGGCCTGGCCGCTGGACCTTGCGGGGTGTCTGTACAGGCTGCTTGCCGCGGTTGAGTGAGAACGACAGTGGCAAATCCTCATCATCATCGATCATCCTGTCTTCCGGCGAGGGTGGCGTAATGGTGACTGTCAAATAGCTCGGTATGATCGGCTTGGTTGCGCTCGGACGTTCATCATGTGAATCTGCCTCCAGGTCGTCTCGGAGATTTGGCGAGCTGTCAGGTGTGAGGCCAGGCACCTCTTCGACTGGTAGTGGCGGCCTTGTGGTATCGACCGTAGATGCTAATTGCTTCCGCTCGACGGAGCGCTGGAGGGCCGACCGCTGAGCAGACAAGAAGTCATCCCACCTCGGATCGGACTCCTTGCCTGTCTCCTGTGCTTGGCGTCTGTCACTGTCGAAGAGAGCAAAGTCCGTAATACCAGCGGTCCACTCTATCTCCTCGCCATCATCATCGCTGTCAGATGCCCAATCCTCGTACTGCATCGGTGACAGGAAGTGGTCCTCGGGATGTTCATCCAGGTCCTCGAGAGTGTCGTAAATTGGCTTGCTGTCCATCGTGGTGGACATCGTGGTAGACATGTTACCGAGCTCTGGGTCGGCTCTTGTACTTGGTGGCCATGTCGATGTACGCTCGAGATGAGGCCGGTTGTTTGTTTGACCAGCCGGCATCGTGCCGATGTGGTGCCGATGTTTACTCAGGTGAATACTGGATTAGAGTTTCGCTCGGGCACTACAGCAGAGCGTGAATGGCGTCTGGAATGCTCTGGTGGTTTTCGCAGATGTTCGGCGCTGGAGACTTGTACTTCGGTTGTCGTCAAGCCTGTGTTTCGCTGACAGTAGGCTGTACTCGCCCGGCTCTGTGGCCGGTCACTTGGTTGTAAGAACAATGGGCGGCTGGCGAAGTCTTTTGTAGAGAGAGCTTAATGGACGAGGTCGTGGGGCTCAACGAAGAAACGCAAGGAAATAGAAAGCGAATGAATGAAGCGATGTAGAAGAAACAGAAGCAGGGTATGACAGGGCGAGAGCATATGTATGATGACTCCGCTTCGAGGCCGCATGCGTGTGCAGCTTGCGAGGCTGCGTCCAGGAGTCAGAGGGAGCAGCTCTGGTGACCGAAGATGCAAGACACACGGTAGCCTGAAGCGGCGAGAGCAGGCAGCCAACGAAGAGAGGGCATCCCACGTCAGCCACCAGCTTTTGACTGCTGCTCTTGACTAATGGCCAGATCATCCAGCATTCTGCAGGCCGACAATGCGAACCTGCTGCAGGAACACGCGATGCATGCGCATTTCGCCATCGTACAGATCGAGTAGCGCGGCAGCCGCATCGCTAGCGTCTTGGATGCGTGGGGAGGACCTGTCGGTGAATCGTCGCCTTCATCTTGGTTCGCAAGCACATGATAGAGATCGTTCGAAATGTGTCCCGGAAACAAGTGGCAAGATCTCGAAGATGGTGTGGTGAAAGGTCATCTGGTAGTTCTCAAGCGTGAGAATGGTCCAAAGCCTCCGCACGATCCATGCATCTGAACGTGACAAGGGTGTGATCTTCCATCCATCGCGCTCCCATCTTGAGTATCACAACGACCTCTTCAATACGTTAATGAATCATGGATAAGCAGAAAAGTCGTAACCGTACCAAAGGTGCCATATTCGCACAGAAGCACAGTCAGCCATCACTGCCTACGATTCAGTCTCTCCCATAACCAACCTATCTATCACCGGCACGGCACTACTGAAGCAAGTGTGCGTGACACCCTTTGAACTGCAAGAGCACGTACTGTCATCACTTCGGCGGGTCAGCAACAGCGATATCAAGGGCATACTCAACTGCAAGTCTGGGACGAGTAGGTTGATATGCTTGAAGGCGTTTGAGATTTCTCGTCTACGTCTTAGGATATCTGTCGTGAGATGAGATGTCTATATACAGTCATGCTTCGAGTCGAGACGACCGTTCCCATAGCCTCCCTACCACATTCCCAGCCAAAAACAGAAGACCTTATGCTATTCGACTCCCTCTGCCGCCTCAGGCCGCCGCTGACCACCACTCACCGCAGCTTCGAGCCATCATAACCGTAATCGTCTGGCTTCACCTCGTAGGAAGGCAGCTCGTGCTCCTTGAGATGATCCTCCTCGACAGTGCGGCACGTCAAGGCAAAGCGCAGATAGCCCTCCGGCACAACCTTGTGCTCCATGTATTTCTGGATGTCGTACCCATCCATGATGACGATGTCACCATGGTTTAGAGTGACGGTAACAAGGTCGGGAGGGTTCTTGTTGCGCTTTTCATAGATACCGAGCTCCTTCGGGATCTCCTTGAGCCGGCGCTGGTAAGCTGCCTTGTCGGATTCCTTCAGAAGCTGGAGCTCCTCCCACGCCTGGTGACGCTTCTCGTACTCAATGGTTCCCGGCAGAGGCTCATCCTCTGTCAGCTGGCCTGTCTTCGAGCAACCGTTGAAGTACTTCTTCTTCATCCGCATATGCATCTTGGCCTTTCCGCCCAGCGAGAGAGTGGCAATGCGTGGGCCAAGACCCTTCTCACCATCATCGTGGTATTCAATCTTCTGCCCCTCCATGTAGCAGAAGATGAGCTCCTCGTTGTAGTCGGTCTTGCCAGATGAATCATCTAGGAATTCATTGGTAGCCCAGTTGAGGCGCGAGCGGCATGCCCTCACAGCCCGAGGCGCGTTCTCAAATGACTGACTGGCGCCGCTTGCCACGAACTTGTATGGCATGCCGTAGTTCATGGAGAACGCAGTCATGAAATCCCCATCTTCCAGTTTCTCTTGTGGGTCTTGCTCTTCGTCATCCGGCGTCTGGGCAACTTCTTTCTCCTTGTTGCTGGGCGCCTTCCCGCCTCCAAATCTGCGCCGCTCCAGGCCCATGTCCACGGTCTGGATTTCGGCGAACATAGCATCAGGACCATCAGGTAGCTCTCGGTTGATGATGTTGTTGGCAGGTAGATGGCTCAAGCTGCCATTGATTTCGTGAGCGTCAAAAGTGTAGTGATGACCCTTGTAGCGATGCTTGTGGCGGATCTCGACTTTGGTACCGAGCTCATGCTTGTTGCAGCCGAGTGGAGGACCATCGCCCACAGAGTCCATCGGTGTATGTAAGTTCAACGATGATATCGGCTGATGCTGCACCGGTAGCACCCAATTACACTCCGGGTTATCGCATTGCCATCCCGTAAACTTGTAGCGTTGATTGCATTTGCCGCACTCCGGACAGCACACGCCGCGGGTGTTGATGTATGAGAGGTTGTCGCCAAGTGTTTTACCGATATTTGGTAGCGGCGGCCTGACATCGAAAGGCTCGGCCTCAACGTCCCACTTGGTACGCTGGAGCAGAAACGCTGGGTTGTACTCAAGCTTGCCGCATGGTGCTTCTCTGCCGTCCTCAAGTGTCCAGAAGCGAGGACACATTGGGTTCAGGCATAGCCACGATTCCAAATAGATTTGCGGATGGGACTTGTCGCAGCCTGCACATGTCTCATGGTATAGCGGCTCAAGCCCGGTTGCATCTGGCGCGTTGGCGATCTTTGGGGCGTGCCATGCTGGTGCACCGTCGCCGTTGAGCCTCTCGAAACGGTACTTGATCGTGGTCCAGCTCTTGTTCCCTTTCCCGGCTGTCTTCTCTGCCCATACTGCAACGGGCTTGTACCAGTCAAGTATAGAGTACTTGTGCGGCATTTGGCACACTGCGCCTGCGTTCTTGTTGCCGCAGATCACAATGAGTGGGTTCTGGAGATCGATGTCGTTGATCACAGCTAACACCTGCGCTTCGTTCATTTTCTGGTCCTTTCCTTGAAACATCTTACCCGTTTTGCCGTCTGAAACCATACCGCCTCCAGCGCGGGCGATGATCACGTCCGGGTCCATGTGTTCTCTACAGTGACCGACGCCGTCGAAGAGGAAAGCGTATACGTGCCGGTCGTTGGAGTGGCAGCCGCCTTGAGGCTTCTTGAAGTAAGGTACCGTCTCACACAACGCTTGGCGGCTGTCAGCCCAGACGCGAGGCTGCCCTTGTGGCTCATCCTTCTCTCCGAGCGGCTTACGGTACGTGAGTGCCCGAGATAGCTTGAGCAGCTCTGGATCGATGTCTGCGCCTGCCGAAGACTCCTCGTCGCTAGGCTGGGTGCTTGGAGGAGAGGGTAAGGCGGCGGCGATGGACTTCCTTCCGGTAGGCTTTGGTGTCTTGGGTGGAGGGACCCTGGAGTCGATTTCCGTGGCTGCTTTCCTACTCTCCTTGGATTTCGCAACCGGCTTTGCTAGAGCTTTGTTGACCGGTGCAGTGCCTACTGACTGCCGCCGAGACTTCGCGGCCGACGTTGGCGCTCCGTCATGGTCGGGAAGCTGCAGTCCATCTCGAACCAAGTCCCGCGCGGATTGTCCTCTCTTCTTAGAGGCAGAAATTGGCTTCTGCTTTGGCGTCGCAGCTGCCACCGAGGCTGGCGTAGCTTGAGTAGCGGTTGTCTGGTGCCTCTTCCTAGGGTTCCGAGCTTCAGCGATGGTTTCGAAATCGTCTGGCTCCGCTTGATCTGCAGTGGTTGGCATGCTGTCGATCTCGTCCTCCGCCGGAGTCTCAGTCATCTCGCCGTACAGCACTGGCGCTCTGGATTTGCGACCCGACCGTCGTGTTGTCGTGGGTACATCTGGGCTGCTTGCGAGCTGGGTCTTAGGAGCCGAGGCAGGACGGCGAGTCTTTGCTGGCTTGAGTGCCTCTGCAACGATTTGCGCCACACGTTGCTCAGGTACTTGGAGTTTGACCAACAGCCCTTCCTGAGAAGGTCTAGCTTGCGTGGAAGTCTCTGCTGTTTGGCCCGTTGATGATGCAGACTGCTGGTCCTCATTGGCACCATTGCGCTGCGGTATACTAGTCTCAGCAGCAACAGGCGAGGGCACTGGCGGCTGTTGTTGTTGCGGGACCAAGGTCTCTCCATTCTGCAACGTGCCCACGCCAACGTTCTCTGCTGCATGCGCAACCGGTGCATCGTGCACATCTGACTGCATCTGCTCGCTCTGTGGCGGATTCCCTAATGCTGAGAGCTTCTCCGGTGCGTCTCGCTCAACGGCATTGGGCGCCGGCTTTGCCAGTGATTGCATTTCCTCGAACAAAGCCGCTTCGTCTTGCTGCATTATCATCGCGGTATCCTCGTCAGCCGGATCCGCGATCGGGTCATCGTCCTCGTTCGGCAGCGCATGGTCGCTCTGCTGCGGGGTTGAAGTCTGCGCTTGGAATCTTCTTTGCTGCTGCTCCGCCTCAAAAGCTGCTTCTGCTTCGGCCAAGTCGTCCTCGTCCATCTCCGAACTAAGATCGCTGTCCGTAGCAGGCCCGTCAACACCATTCGCCTCCTGGACCTCCTCGGCTATAATAGGCGCATTGCTGCTAGCGACGCTGTCGTGACGAGATGACTCCAGCTCTGCGAGCTCAACTACGCTACTCCTCGTAGGAAAGCTCCTGGCCGTATCCGGGATGACCGGCTCCTCGTCTGAGATGACTGCGTTCACTTTCACTGCTTCGCTCTGCGGTGTTATCGGAGCTTTCGCTCCAGATGATCGTCTGGTCTTCTGCTTCTTAGCGGGAGGTTGGCCATTCAGACTGCTTCGCTTTCGGCCCATGGCATTGGTCAGGAAATCGCCAGCGTCGACCGCCTGGGTCTGCATGTCCTGTGTCGACTTCATTCCCGTCGTCTCCGCTTTCGAACGCTTCATAGCAGCCTCCATCATGTCCTGCTCTGCTTTGCGCTGAGCACGAGTAGCCATCTCGAGAACGCCAGGTCGGTTCCAGTGAGTCAGAGAGGTCCGCCGAAGTCAATGTCGAAATGGGCCCAATGGCAGAGATTCCGCAGCTTCTCCTTCGGGAAGATGACCAATGTGCACGGTCGAGTTTGGTGAGTCACAAGAAGGTCTCCAATGGTGCCAAAGTATCGGGATGACTGGTTCTCGGACTGGAGGTTCTGGATGACGCCGACCTGAGATGGGGACCTTCGTCTTGATTATCCGTGATCGTGTTGGAAGAAAAGTTAGAAATGGAGGAAGGTGATCGGTGATCGTGGGATGTCGATGAGAAGATGCAGAGCGTGATGCGAAGAAGGTCGAGGTTGCGATTCGGCCGAGGACAGACGATTCGGGCTAGCGTCGCATGTGACAGCGGGGTTGTCCAAAATGGGAAGTTGATAGAGTTAAGTCCTGCTCGAGTACTGCTCGCCGATGTTGGTAGTGTTGTCCGGATGTATAGAAAAGATAGTAGTATGTTATTATAACGTGTCGAGAAGCCGAAAGTGCCACGCGGTACGAAAGCGTGGTGCAGATCCGAAATGCTCTTGCTGGTCGAGTGTTGCTGGTCGATGTTGGTGTTGGTGTTGATATTGTTATGGTTAAGGTGTTCAGAAGAAAGGGTGGCCTTCTTATAGATAGTTGACGGGCTGAGAGTGTCACGCGGTACGAAGGCGTGGCAGAAATCTGAGCGTCTGAAGCCGAAATGAGCTTGCAAGCGGACTGACAGTGAAGCAGACGGGCGGAGACCACCTTACATCGTGGTAAACCAAAGGCGACGAGCAAACGGCCGAGAGGTCTGAGATGCCTGGGACGCCTGGAAGGTCTGAGATGGACAATGAGACTTATACATTATACATAACTTTTCTGAAAGCCCTGGAGCAGCTGCACCCTCTCGTCTCCGCGAGAAGTCACGCTCCATCCACCGCTGTGCTCCGCCTGAGCGCTATCATGACCATGCCGAGGAAAAGAGACAAGCACAACCGGTGCCTGATGTAGTCGTATGGCGCGTAACAGCGCGAGATCCGAAGAGGTGCATCCCAGCCCGAGCTCATTGTTTGCAATGCCACGCGGCAGCCTGTAGACGATCTTGCTCCACCGCTCATGGCTCCAGCCCAGATGACCCATCTGCCGCATCCTGATCCCAACACCACTTGAGCTGCAATTTCGACGACTTCCAACATCGAAAAGCTCGTCGTTAGAGCAATGAACAAAGATGGCGAAGTCAGATGACAACCCGCAGCACGGGCTAGTCGTTACGAGACATGGCACAGTGCACGCGACAGTAGCAGACGGGCGCAAGGCCAACGCCAATGCGAGTCGAAAGGGATGTGGTCGTTCACCCGAGATTCAGAGTCTTCGTCGGATCACCAACAAACTCACGCCTGTACTCGGCGATACGAGCGGCGATGACGTTAGCATCTCTGCCCTGATTGGTACTGCGCAAGTGCTTGACAACCGCGGAAAGACCAGAATTCCAACTCTTAATTGCATCTGGACCTTGCGCAGGTATACGGTGCGTGCCGAGGACTTTGAGAAGATCCGTGTCTGTAATGTTAGTGAGTCCTGTGTCAGCTGCCGGGAACAATCGATCGATGAGAGGGGGAAGAATTTGTATCTTTCTGTTTGTTACACTGCGATGGGATGGCGGAGGGGGTGAAGAGGTAGCATCAAACGCACCAGAAAGAGCCATAGTCCTGAAGTGCTGGTTCTTGCAGGACTTATCATTGCACTGACCTCCGGCAGCCTCATGCATGCACAACTGATTAGTAGGATCGATGGAGTGACTGTAGGTCAGCGACCTATAGCCTCCGGAAACATTGGCAAGGTAATCGGGATGGTAGCGGTAGTCCTGAAAGCGAGTCAGGGCGCTCTCGTATGGCCGGTAGTAGGAGGTGCGTGGTGTGATTCCCTTCTCTTGCGTTAGTATACGTCCGACCAGTCCGAATCATCACGCACCTCGTCTCGGATCTCGGCCTGCTGCGACTTCGCTGGTTGGAGCTCGGGCGCGAGGTCGTCATTGATGCTGGGCTTGCCGGCTTCAACCATGGCCACGTCACTGTCCTTCACGTCAGATATCGCTGCAGGTGTTGCTTGCTTCGAGATCTTTGGCTCTGGCAGAGATGGCGTGTCCATGGCTGGCTCTGGCTCGTACTCGTCATCATCATCCTCGTCATCCATCGCCTCGTCACCCTGTCCGACCTCAACTGCAGCCTGCGAAACAGGCTTGGCCTCGCGGTCCTCGGTGTCACCCGAAGAGGCGCTTGAGCTATCTTCATCCGAGTCCAACTCCTGGCTTGGTACCTCGTTGACACCAGACCCATTCACGACGACTGGTGCTTCCACCTCAGCCTGCCTCATGGGCCTGTCGAGATCATCCGAATCGTCGCTGTCGCTGTCGTCATCCGAGCTATCCTCATCCATCTCCACATCATCATCAATCATGGTAGTCTCGTCTGCAGCCACGGCTGTCGTATCTCCGTCCACCGCACTCAGCGTATCATCAAGCTGCGCTTGTGACTGGGCGTAACCCGCGGCGACCAGAGTGTCGTCGCCCTCAGGCTGACTCGTACCACTAGCAGTCGTAGCTTGCGAACCAACCTTGCCGTCATCGTCCGGAACCTCCAGCTGCGCAATCGTGTTATCGCCGCCTTCAGGCAATTGATCCGCGTCTGCGCCGATCTCACCATCTTCCTCACTGCTCATATCCATCGACACCTCAACCGGCTCTGGCTTAGCAGTCGCCTCAGTGCTATCAACAGCAACCACCTCGTCCGCAACCGGCTCACCATTCGGTATCGCACCAGACATGGCCAGCTCGGGCTGCTGCAGAGTCGACGTCGTAGGCGTGATAGCAACACTGTTGACTCTGCCAAGTTGCTCCTGGACCTCCGCAGATCGCTTCACAAGCACAGCCTTCTCCTGCTGTAGGCTGAGAGCAGAGGCCGATGATGGAACAGCGCTGGGCGGACCACTAGCAGCCCGGGCACTCACTTGCGGCGAATTTGGCTTCGAGTCATTGGTGTCGACCGCCAATGAAGCAGCAGGCTGCACCATAGGCGTATTGTTGCCGGAAGTAGCAGCGGAAGACTCTTGCTTCCCATTCTGCTTAGCCACTTTTGCCTTCATCACCCTCTCTTTCTTCTTCATCTCCGCGATGGCGATCTTGCGATTCATCTCCGCAATCTCCTTCTGTATCTGCAGTTGGCCAGGAGTAGCTACAGGCGGTGTGCTAATACCTGACGCAAAGCTTGGTCTCGGAGGAAAGCCCGGCAGGCGCATCGCGGTATTGGATTGCGCGGATGCCGGTTCTATGTCCATCGCATCGTCCTCATCTTCTTCTTCGTCTGAATCAGTCTTTATGATGAATTGTTCGCTCTCGCTGTTACTCCTGCTTTGCCCGAACAATGGCCGCTTAGTTGCTGGTTGCGCCGCGCTTGCCGGAATGTCCGTATCGAAATCGGCAGCGACGGGACGCTTGCGCGTCACGTTGAGAGGTGCTGGCGAAGCAGCTGGACTTGGCGCGAAGGTCTTGCTGCTCGTGACAGATGCAGTCTTTTGTGCTGAGAAGGTCGGTGGAGGCGGCTTCGAAGTTGTTGCTGGAGATGGCACCGCTGGCGCTGGCGCGGGTTGAGTGTAGCGCGGAGACTGGACTGGCGTGCTCGCCATGAACAGCCCAGGTAAGCTGAATGCTGGGCGCCCCGGCGTCGGCGGTGTCGGAGAGAAGGTCGTCTGCAGAGGGAGAGGTGGTGCATACACAGGCTGGACCTGCTGCGGCGGTGGCGCGTAGGTAGGCTGAACTTGTGATGGCGGTGGTGGCGGCAGCGGGTATTGCAGAGACTGAGGTGCCTGGATGTTTTGAGTAAGGCCTGCTTGCGATGGTGCTGCCACCGGCTGGTGCACGACTGACGGCAACTTGTCACCAGCAGGAGTGAGATCATCGTTGCTTGAACCAGCTAACGCAGGTGCTGGCCGCTGGACGCTGGGCGAGGAGACTGAAACCAGCTTTGCAGCAGGACTGGAAGCAACCATCGGATCACTAGACGCTTGCGCAGCACTGTTCTTAGCAGCCTGCTCGGCCCTGAGCTTCTGGAGCTTCTGCTGGAGAAGTTGATTGTTGACGGCCTTCTTAGCGGCAGAAGCCTGATTGCTTGGCTGGGCAGTGGCGGTCGAAGTCGCAGGCTGTGGAGCTTCCGGTGGCTCAGGCACAGACACTGCCAGAGCAGTCTGCTCGACAGGTTGAGTGCTTGACGTGGTGGTGGCAGCGGGCTTAGCTCTGGGCTTCTTCAGCGCTGCAAGCTTAGCGAGGTACTCGGTCCTATCTGGCACAGCCGCTGGCTTCGCGGGTAAGGGTCGCTTGACAACGGATACCTTGCGCTCCTCGGTGGCGGTTGGCTGTTGCAGCGAGTGTACTGATGCACCATCAAGCTGCATTGGCTGGGTGGGCGGTACCATTGTGCCGTTCGTGTACGGCGCAGGCTGCTCTGCAGGTACCGGGAGGCCATTCGCCTTGTACATACGCCGCAGAGCCTTGATGTTCGGGATCTCTTTTGCAAGCTGATCGAACGTGTAGCCAGCTTTGTGCATCTGCAGAACAAACGCTCTCGCAGCAGAGGCGCCATCCACCTTCCGACGACTACCGTTAGGCACGCCGTTGACTGGTGCTCTCTTCACCACGGAACTCGGAGATGAGCCATGTCTACCGTTCTGGAGCGTAGCGATCTGGTTTGATGCTCTCCGATCGTGTGCAGGTCGCGGAGACGAGCCTAAATCTTGAAGCGAAGGACGCCTGTCCGGTTGAGCACGCCCATACTTATCACGGGGAGTACTGCTACGCTTGCGCGGGCCAGTCGGCGGCGGGCGCAAGAAGTCACGCTCTTTGCCAGTCTCCGCTTCTTCTTCTCCTTCTTCGAGCTCGCCTTCCTCTTTGTCCATATCTACGTCTTCTTGCCTGGCTACTGGCGCACTTGGCAGAGCTGTCGGCTGCACTGCCGTGGGCTGCGCTGCCATCGGTGGCGCTACAGGAACAGGTTGCTGCGCGGGTGTTGGCGCTTGAGCGGCTTGGACTTGGCCAGACTGTATCATTTGCAAAAGTTGGACAAGCTGCTCAGGCGGTATGTTTTTGAGTAGGTCCATGGGGTTGATCGGCGGGATTTGCGCGTTCTGCTGCGCTGCCTGCATGTTTGGTGCCATTGCAGCGGGAGTGCCGTTGGCCTGAGGTTGATGTGCGAATGGAGCGTTTTGATACTGCTGAGATGGCTGGGCAGGGACTTGTTGCCCACCGCCTGTGCCGAAGGGAAATGGGAGATTTTGCGACATCTTGACGTGTTCTCGTACTCAAGTGTTAACACGAAGAAGTGCACCGCATGGTCTGTAGATGATGGAAGTGAAGTCGTCTTTTACTGAAGGTACGCGTTGCTTGCACTCCGTTTGAGATGCAGACCGCTGGCGCGTTGCTCGTGGTTCGCAAGGATTGAGATCTAGGCACTCACTGCCGTCTTCAATCTGTAATGAAAGGCCTCGTCTCCGCGCCGATGCTGCACACTCGAGCTGATGAAGCTTTTGTTGACAGCTCGCCGTTCTGGTACGCGGGTGTAGTGAGGTCGAACAGAATGTAAACGCTGCTCAATTCGAGATGGCGATATTGCGGAAAGAGCTCGGGAGTGAGCACGTGCCTTCGTGCAATCGCGCTTGCCCGATGTGGTTCGTTGCCCCACGGACTGTTTACTACTGGTGTTGTTACAAACTCAGGCTGCGATTCTTCCGCAAGAAGTCCCAGAGACGACGACAACGACCATACGCCTCATTTGGATACTTGGCAGGAGTTGGCGTTCTTGTACATACAGTCGCAACGCACACTGACGGTCACGAGACTTCCGAGACGAGCAGTCAATGGATCACTAGAACGAACCAAATGCGCGTCGACTACACGCGCCTCAGGACGGAACGATAGACGAAGATGAGCTCGCAAGCTCAATCTGGCCCACGATGGCGCAACAGCCCATTTGGCCAGGGAAAGGAGGATACGCCATCTCCAGGACCGCCTCCAGGCCACGCAAGATCCAAGTCCAGCATCATGCAATCACCAATATCGCCCGCAACACTGGGTCGCGTACGGAATCAGTCCCTTTCAGACATGACTGGCCTGAAGCGATCCGGCTCCGTACGAACAAGCACACCAGCCGGCACCTTTGCGCCTCAGTTCATCAAGACGGAAGGCTTGGACGGAGCGGAGGAGCGCGTTCGCGGCATAGAAGGCGAGAACGACTTCTCCGGCAAGAGATACGTCTGGGTGCGCGACCCCGAGATCGCTTTTGTGCGAGGATGGGTTATGGAAGAGCTGCCGGGAGATATGCTAAGGGTGCAATGCGATGACAACAGTCAGCGCGATGTGCCTGCCGATAGCGTGGACAAGGTCAACCCGGCCAAGTTTGATAAAGCGGACGATATGGCAGAACTCACGCACCTGAATGAGGCGTCTGTGGTGCACAACCTGCAGCAGCGGTATCAGGCGGACCTGATCTATACCTACTCAGGACTGTTCCTGGTGACAGTCAATCCGTACGCGCCGCTACCGATCTATGGACGCGACTACATAAATATGTACAAGGGTCGGAGTCGGGAGGATACGAAACCGCATATCTTCGCCATGGCCGACGAAGCCTTCCGTAATCTGGTAGACGAGGGCACGAACCAGTCGATTCTTGTAACAGGAGAGTCTGGTGCGGGAAAGACGGAGAACACGAAGAAGGTCATACAGTTCCTTGCATCTGTGGCGACTTCGGATACACCGAGAGCGAGATCCGGTGGACGCCAGGAGCGACAGCTTGCGAACTTGTCCGAGCAGATATTACGCGCCAACCCGATACTGGAAGCCTTTGGTAACGCGCAGACAGTACGGAACAACAACTCCTCGCGTTTCGGCAAATTCATTCGAATACAGTTTACACGGGCTGGCCAGATTGCTGGAGCTTTCATTGATTGGTACCTTTTGGAGAAAAGCAGAGTTGTACGGCTGAATGGCAATGAGCGAAATTACCATGTCTTCTACCAGCTGTTGCGCGGTGCGGACAAGAGCATGCGGAGAGACTTCTTGTTGGACAACATGGAGGTGGAAGACTTCGAGTATACCAAGCACGGCAATGAGACGATCAACGGCGTGTCTGACCTGGACGAGTGGAACTCGCTCATTGAAGCCTTCCACGTTATGAACATCTCCGAGAAGGAGCAGAAAGCTGTGCTGCAGACCATAGCAGGCGTACTGCATCTTGGCAACATCCGCATGAGGAAGGAGAGCTTGCGCGCAGACCAAGCATCCCTTGCACCAGATGCTGAAGACTCCGTACGCAGAGCCTGTCATCTTCTCGGCGTCGACCCAGATGCCTTCACACAAGCCCTGCTCCACCCACGTGTGCGTGCCGGTCATGAATGGGTCCAGAAAGCTCAGACACCGGACCAGGCTCGTCTCGCCATTGACGCACTGGCCAAAGGTATCTACGAGCGCGGTTTCGGCGATCTCGTGACTCGCATCAACAGACAACTTGACCGTGGTTCTTCTGGCTACAGCGACGACACTTCTTTCATCGGCGTACTGGATATCGCAGGATTCGAGATCTTCGAGGAGAACAGCTTCGAACAACTCTGCATCAACTACACGAACGAGAAGCTCCAGCAATTCTTCAACCACCACATGTTCGTCCTCGAACAAGAAGAGTACGCCCGAGAACAGATTGAGTGGAAGTTCATCGATTTCGGACGCGATCTCCAACCTACCATCGATCTGATCGAGGTCACGAACCCCATTGGTATCTTCTCCTGCCTAGACGAGGACTCCGTGATGCCGAAGGCCACCGACAAGAGCTTCACAGAGAAATTGAACAACCTCTGGGACCGCAAGACAACCAAGTACAAGCCTTCCCTACTCAAGCAAGGTTTCATGCTCACGCACTACGCGGCCGAAGTTGAATACTCCACCGAAGGCTGGTTGGAAAAGAACAAAGACCCGCTCAACGACAATATCACAAAGCTCCTAGCTGCCTCAAGTAACAAGCACATCGCCAGCCTCTTCGCTGACTGCGCGGAAGTCGAAGACGATGGAGCTACTCGAAGCCGAGTCAAGAAGGGTCTTTTCCGGACGGTGGCGCAAAGGCACAAGGAGCAATTATCGACATTGATGAACCAGTTGCACTCCACGCATCCGCATTTCGTCCGCTGTATCCTGCCCAACCACAAGAAACGGCCTAAACAGTTCTCTTCCCCGTTGGTTCTGGACCAGTTACGATGTAACGGTGTTCTCGAAGGTATCCGTATTGCTCGAACCGGGTTTCCCAACCGCCTGCCCTTCGCTGAGTTCCGCGCTCGGTACGAGGTCTTGTGCTCGAATATGCCTCGCGGCAATTACTTAGGCGGACAGGAAGCGTGCAAGTTGATGCTTGAGAAGCTCAATCTCGATCGCAGCTGGTACAGGGTTGGCCTTACCAAGGTCTTCTTCCGTGCCGGCGTGCTCGCGGAGCTGGAAGAACAACGCGACTCCCTCATCCGCGATATCATTGAGAAGTTCCAGTGTGTAGCGCGCGGCTTCGTACAACGGAGGATCTTCAAGAAGCAGCAACACCGCGCCGAGGCCACAAGAATCATTCAGAGGAACTTCCAAGTGTATGCGCAGATGCAGGCTAACCCGTGGTGGCGATTGTTTGTACGGATGAGGCCGTTGCTGGGGGCCACAAGGCAGTCCAACGAAGTGAAGAAACGAGAGGAGGAGATCAAGAAGTTGCAGGAGGCTATGCTGCTGGAGGAGCAAAACAAGCAGCGGGTGGAGGAAGAGCGGAGGAGGGCAGAGATGGAAATTGAGAAGGTCCAGCAGACGCTCGAGAGTGAGAGGGCGTTGGCGCTTGACAAGGAAGAGATCTTCCGCAGACTACAGGATCGCGAGGCGGAGCTTATCGAGAAGCTAACGGCGGCGGAGAGGGATCTCGAGAGCGCGGAGGGAGAGGTCAATGAGTTGATGGCTGCGCGGAAGGCGGCGGAGAGGCAGGCAGAGGAACATCGGGGGCAGCTGGAACAGGCTGCGGAGGTCATCGCTAAGCTTGATGGCGATAAGAGTGACCTCGTCGATCGCATTGCGGAGATGGATGCTCACTTGCAAGAAGTTGAGCGGACGAAGTCGTTGCGAAGCGAGCAGGAAGAGGCGCTGCAGCAGGAGATCCGGATGTTGCAGAGCCAGCTGAGTCTGCGGGACCGCAAAGCGCAGGACTTGGAGGCGAAGTTGCTGAAGAATGATCACGATATGGACATCAAGCTCGCGAATGCCAACAAGGATCTGCAAGGCTCGAAGAAGCAGATCCGGGACTTGCTTGATGAGAATCGTGCGATCAGGCAGCAAATGTCCGACCTCTCCACCACATCCGCGAGCTTCGAAGATGTCATCCGCCGCAAAGACAGTGAGCTCGCGATCATGAAGACCGACCTGAAGAAGTTCCAAGACGACCGGAAGCGTTTTGAGGAGGAGAAGCATCTACTCACCACGAAGCATGATGGCGTGCAGGATCGCTTGCGACAGATTCAGGCAGAGATGGAAGCTATGCGTACCCAGCAGACTCAGCTCGAGCGCGAAGCAGCTGATGCCAAACGGGCGCTGGAAGAGCACACATCCGCCAATGCGCAGGTCGAAATGCTGGAGGCTCAACTCCACGACATCAAAGGCGAGCTCTTCCAAACCCAGACCGATCTCAGCCGTGAACAGCAATCTCGGGACGACGTCAAGAGAATCGCGGACGCTGAGTACGAGGACCTGAAGCGGGAGTTTGATTCTTTGAATGATTCCAAGGTCACGATTGAGAAGGAGATGTATGTGCAATCTGACCTCACTCGGCGGGCGACAAATGCGAGAGAAGCAGCGGAGAAGGATCGCAAGACGTATCAGACTGAGTTGCAGAATCTGCGGAA
>JAKLLW010000150.1:0-52041 GCA_022814695.1 Neocatenulostroma microsporum
AGACAGAAGGGCAGCCTCGTCGATGATACCTCCACGAGCGACGTTGAGGATGCGTGCAGTAGGCTTCATCTTCGACAATTCTGATGATCCTATCATGCCTTTCGTAGTGGCAATCATTGGTGTATGCACGGTCAGGAAGTCCGCTTTTTCGAATAGTTCGTCCATCGACGGTACAATTTCGACATTGGCGGAAGCTGCCAGTGATGGGTTGGCGTACGGATCGTAAGCGATTAGGTTCATGCCCATGCCCCCGGCGGCCCGAGCGACTGTCAGTCCGACTGCACATTATTAACATAGCGATCGAAGATCTTTGTCTCGATATCACTGACCTTTGCCAAGACCGACGATTGCCAATGTCTTGCCCTTGACCTCGATTCCCACTAGCTTACTCCGTTCCCACATGCCAGCCTTCAGGCTACCGCATGCTGCTCCGACATTGCGTGCAGTCGCCATAAGCAACGCAATGGTATGCTCTGCCGCTGCATTGATGTTGCCCTGTGGAGAGTTGACAACGATGATGCCCATCTTTGTGGCCGCATCCAGATCGACATTGTCAACACCAACGCCCGCTCGAGCAACCACCCGCAGATTCTTGCCCGCTGACAGAAGAGCCGCGTTCACCTTCGTTTCCGATCGTACTATGAGAGCATCATAGTCGCCGATGATGCTGTTCAGCTCATCTGGGCTTAGTCCCTTCTTCTCGTGTACTTCCAATGAGGCTTGCAGTAGGCGAAGACCGTCCGGAGACACTTTCTCAGGTATCAACACCTTCGGTTGAGAAGCAGCTCCATTCGTGCCCGGTATTTGCTGAGGCATTGCAGCAAATTAGAGTAGTGACTGTTGATCTAGAAGTCGCTCGTGATAGTACTGTGAAGGGCCTCAGATCCGTTTGGACGTAGCTATTCGTTCGAACTCGGATTGCTTGTTCTGAAGTACCTCGAGGTCTCGACCCCGAAAAGTTTGCTGCATCGCCGCGCTCGGCGCCCAAAAGCATGCTGCAGGTCTGGCTCATCGTCTGACAGGTACCATACCCCGCGCGAGGACCGTTACGCCCCACTGCATCTCCGCAAAGCCACAGAAGACGCAAAGCGGAGGCGTGCATTGGTGAGGCTGTAGGCATATAATTGTATGCCTGTCGTCTCGTACATGATTTCAGAACAAGTGGTTGACGCCCTCATTGGGCATCTTGAATCCGGTCTCCTCGAACTCTGCAGATATTGCGGCAGCCATTGCATCCAGCTTCTTTCGATGCAGCGCAAGTACACCTGCAGTGGCACTGCTCATGCTGCTCTCTGCAATGGAAGACACTGACGTGCCCAGAGATGACTCGCCAGTCTCGCTGTCGTGCAACGGTCGTCCATCTGCGTCCTCGGCGGTAACGCGGCGGGTCTCGAACGTCTTCTTGCGTGGTGGCACACCGCCTTCCAGTACCAACAGCAGTTGCGGCTGGATCTGGCGGATGAGTATGTTGCTGGTCTGAGATTCGATGACCAAGAGATGCAGCTGCCGCTGTTGAGCCTGCGCCATGCCGTCCGCACTCTCGCTTTTGCTTGACTGCGCGTGCTCCTGCCATGAGAGGGCAGCCATGGCGACCTGCTTGCGCAGATCCTTCACGTCTGCTGGCTGACTGTATGCCAATAGGGCACCATTTGGCGTCATGAGGTACCAGCGCTTGCATAAGCGCTCATCGCTGTTTTGGGAGAGCAAGGCGCCTAGAGCTTTGGCGTTCAACATTGTCGCTACTGTCGGACAACCAAGCAAGCTTAGCGAGACGGGATATCTCAGTTCGCTGCTTCTAATCTGAAGCGCTTCGAGGATGCTGCTCGGGTAGAGTCCGGAGCCTTGCCGACGCGACTTCAGAACCTGAGAATGGTGCTATGCCAACGTTCAAAGGCACTCCCCGGCGCGTGTCTTGACGTGCTGATCCTCGTTGGATGAGTGTTTGTTGGTGTGCGAAAAGGAAATGCGCTTTCCGTCGTGCCCAAAGAAGACAAGGGATACCGTGGCGTTGACTTTGCTTTCCAGAACTCCTTGCCAAAACAAACATGGAAACGCAAGAGCGCCTATCCCTGCCAGTTGCGCCTCCAGAAGCTATAGCTTGCGATGATACCGTCCGTGAAAGTCGACCTCAAGATCCGTGTCGCACAAAATTCCCTTTCGATGATCGGATGTTCGCGGCCGCTCTTATCGCCCGGCTTGCCGAGGCGGCCGCCGCAATGTGTCTTCCGGTGTTCCTCCCGTCTCCTTTCCCTTTACCACCACCCCACCATCATCAACCTGGAATACTTCTACGTACATAGAGGAGCGACAGGGCGTCATCTCCTTAATACGGCTTTGTTAGAAGGGTGGCATTCTGGCAATTGGCTTTCGCGGACTTTGAGATAGCACAGCTACGCTCAACTACTTCGAACCCGACCAGATATAGTTCAAGAGCAAACTTCAGCACATTACAGGGCCTCCATCATCTCTATCGCAGCGATGACAACAGTCTGCCTAGCCGGTAGTACCGGCCTCGTCGTCCGTCCCTCGCATGATCATAAGCTTTCTCTATAGAAGCAAAGGCTGAGCAAGAAAGGTAGGGCTCCCACATCCTCGCCACTCTCCAGACTCTCCCCAATGTCAACACCATTCACGCTTTCACTCGCAAAGACCTTTCAGCCCATGACAAGATCCAAGCCATCAAAGGCGACTCATCATCCTGGCCCTCAATGTACCCATCCGGCTCTCAGATCTTCTTCTCCGGCCTAGCAACCACTCGTGCAGCAGCAGGCGGCTTCGAGAACCAGAAGAAGATCGACTTGGATCTCAACCTGGAGCTCGCTAAAGCTGCTAAGGCTGCCGGTACGAAGGCTTATGTGCTTATTTCTTCGGGTAGTGCGGATAGTAGCTCGAGGTTTGGGTATTTGAAAATGAAGGGTGAGCTCGAGGATGCTGTTATAGCGCTGGACTTCGAGCATACTGTTATTATACGGCCGGGGTTGCTTGTGGGACCCAGGAGTGAGTTGAGGACGGCGGAGTTCGTTATGCAGAAGGTTGCGGGTTTCATGGGGGCGGTTAGTGGCGATAGGTTGAAGGACTTTTGGTATGATTCATTCCCGTTGTGAGCCTTGCAGATAGTTTGCTGACGTGACTCTCGCAGGGCACAAGATGCAGATGTCATTGGGAGAGCGGCTGTGAAGGCTGGTATGGACTGTGTTGAAGGACAGCAGACGGAGAAAGTGAGGGTGTTGAGCCAGGCCGACATTGTGAGGATGGGTAGGACGGAGTGGAAGGCTTAAGTCACCTAGGTACTGTTGATACGGGCCTGTGGGATCACGGTGCGGTCTAAGTGTGTATGAGCACGCTACATGTTCGCCCCACCCCATAGCCATCCCCCACCCAATCCCTCTTGAGGCATTGATGACAACGGGTCTACGGGGTCATGGTGCGATCTAAGCGTTGTATGAGTACGCCTATAGTGGCACGGAATAGAAGCTTGAAGCTTGGGAAAGGGTAGATCTTGGGCTTCGCAGCTCTCCGCTTCTTAGCAAGAGATACTGTGCAACACCTTCATTTCATTTGCCAGCCTCGTCTTGTCTTGATACATGACTCGGTCCAAGTGAATGTTGCCTGCTGTTCTTGCCTAAGGCTGAGGCTAAAGTGGGTCCTTCGAGTGCGACAGCGAACGACCCTGAACCTTGTCCCTCTCGGCACCCCGATATCAAGACTCCAGACGTGCTTCTTTACAGACTACAGTCACAACTACGATTATTCTCAATTCGAGCATTGAATGTCACGTTCTTGAATGTTCCAAGTCACTTGCCACACGCAGATTTCGCTTGTGAACGGCATGGAGGCGTGCGGTGGAAATGCGCAGCACAAGCACTGAAGCAGCTCAATCTAACAGGTACGCACCAACCCACCACTACTGCCTGAGACACACATCCACCACATCGGCCAGCAACTTCTTTAACACACCACCACCGTTACATCTACTTTCATCACTCGCCGCAACACTGGCAGTGGCAACATCTCACGATTTCAAGTAGTGGAAGTGGCTCAGCCGGGCGAACGAGTTGCAGTTTCCGCCGCGGTGATAGTACCCAGACCAATCGAGCACCTACTTACAAATGCCACCCAGAGTGACTCGCTCTTCTGCAGCGAGGCAGAACGCAGATAATAACATCGACAACACTACCCAAGCATCACCAGCAACTGCCACCGACGCTGGTTCACCGAACACCGCCCTCCCACCCCCACCTCCACCGCCGTCATCCCGCAAACGCAAGGCTCCCGTCGAGCAACCTACACCCACCGCACAGCCATCACGTAAGAGTAAGCGAGCTAGAGGCGGCAACACCGAGCCTGAGGCAGCGGCCACACCACCCGCAGAGCAGCAGAGGAGAAGCAGTAGGAAGGCTACGTTGGCGGACATGTCCAGTGCCGGTCCATCCTCGGGCACTTCTGGCGAGACTTCACCACAGCAAGCTCCACGTGACTCTTCGAAGCGCAAGTCGAGCCGTAGGAAATCCAAGGAGGAGCCAAGTGGCTCGGCGTCGGCGTCAGGATCTCGCAAATCGAAGAAGGGCTCGAGGAAGGAGCAGCAGGATGTGCAGATGACGGACGCCGATGAGAAGGTGCCGGACGAGCAGTCACAGGACGAGCCACCCGAGGAGAGTTCGAGGCATGACGCCGGTGGTGGAGCGGACGAAGGCAACGAACCACCTAGGAGGTTTACCGAGGAAGAGCTCGACGAAATGGAGAGACAGGGCGATCCGTTCGGCGGTGGCTATCTGAGTAGGTTTGGTGGCCATGGCGGTCTGTCCGGCAGTCTTAGAGCGCTTAGCGGGATGATGTCAGGCAATCACAACCGACTCCGCAGCATCCTCGAGCAGCTCCGGGCCAAGGAAGACCCATCAGTCCAACTCGTGGCTCTGAACGAGCTGGCTGAGCACTTGCTTATCTCCAACGAAGACACCCTGGCCGGCCACTTCGCACCAGACCAGTTCGTCAAGGAGCTCGTCCCGCTCATGCAACCAAATGAGTTCACCGGCGAAGCGAACATGGAGGTCATGCTGCTCGCTTGCCGCTGCTTGGCCAACATGATGGAGGCTCTGCCAGCTTCAACAGCAAGCGTGGTCTATGGTGGTGCGGTCCCAGTATTGTGCGCGAAGCTGCTCGAAATTGACTTTATCGACATCGCCGAACAGGCTCTAAGCACTCTGGAGAAGATCTCCGTCGAGTTTCCGTCTTCCATAGTGCGCGAGGGTGGACTGACGGCATGCTTGACGTATCTGGACTTCTTTGCCACTACCACACAGAGGACAGCCGTCACCACCGCGGCAAACTGCTGTCGTAACATTCCAGAGGATGCCTTCCCGACGGTGCGCGATGTGATGCCGATCTTGCGGCAGACGCTCGGCAGCAGCGATCAGAGAGTCGTAGAGCAGGCGTCGCTCTGTGTCTCGAGGATTGTGGACAGCTTCAAGTACCATGAGAACAAGCTGGAGGAGCTCGTCAGCACAGATCTACTCAAGGCCATTCTGAGGCTGTTACTGCCTGGCTCGACCAACATGATCAGTCCGAGCATCCATACGCAGTTCTTGCGCGTCCTCTCGATCACGGCGCGCGCCAGTCCCAGATTGTCCGTGGAGCTGCTCAAGATGAATGTGGTGGATACGCTCTACCAGATCCTTACAGGTGTTTCGGCGCCATCGAACACCGACGACGCCACCTCGAAGATTGATAAGAACATTATCATGCAAGCCATCATCCGCACGCCGCGTGATCAGATCTTCGAGACATTGAACGTCATCTGCGAGCTTCTCCCATCGATCTCGAGAGATGGCTTGACCTTCCTCGACGAGCTCTACGATGCTGGCTACCCAGGGGCAGATAATGTCTCGATGTCCACGCGTTCCAAAGCAACGCCCAATGATAAGAAGTTGGAGCTGCTCAAGGACTGCCCAGCCGAAGTCAAGCGGTTTGCCGTCATCATCTTCCCTACGCTGATGCATGCCTTCACGTCCACTGTCAATCTTAATGTGAGGCAGAAGGTGTTGACAGCTCAGCTCAAGATGCTTTCGAACTTCGACACCGATATCTTGGAGGAGGCGCTGCGTGGTGTGACATATGCTTCGCTCCTTGCGTCCATTCTCACCCAGCAGGAGAACGCTTCTCTGGTCACGTTTGCGCTGCAAGCTGCAGAGCTGCTGCTGAAGAGGCTTGAGGCGATCTACAGGCCGCAATTCTATCGGGAAGGCGTCATGGCGGAGATCGCCAAGCTTGCTGAGAGGCCGCTCAAGGCTGACGTACCTGCTGAGGAGGCGGTTGTGGCGGCTGATATCGCGGCGGACCATCCAGCACCGCAGATCGAGGAGCACGATGACGAAGATGACGAGGACGACGGAGAGGACGAGCCTGCTACTATTGAGGTCGAGATGCAGGATGAGCATCACGACGACGATGAAGATAACGAGGACGACGAAAACGATGATGATGATGAGAACGAGAATGAAAACGAAGAGCATCATGAGGAAGATGACGAAGAGGGCGAAGGTGAAGGGAACGAGGACGGTACCGACGACTCGGAGCCTTCATCTCCGAACAAGCCTCGCCGTATTACGGATCTACAGGACATCATCACGCTGCGTGCTAAGCGCTTTATGGAGGCGCATGGCACTGAGGGCACAGCCGAGATGCGCGAGAAAGCGACCCTCGTGCTTGACGATCTTCACAACTTGGCCGCTGAGTTGAAGGCCTGCTATAGCGGCATTAACAGCCAAGGCGGTACTGCGCTCTTCCAGCGTCTGGCGAAGTACTTTGATGGCGATGCCTTGGAAAGTATCACAAGCTACGAGCTGATGACCTCTGGGATCGTCGACGTCCTGCTCGCTATCTTCAACGACCCAGATGAGCAGGCCGCTACGGAGGCTCGCTCTGACTTCTTGGAGGTCTTCATGGCTACGAGCAACAGTTCAAAGGTTCTTACAGGTACCGCCGGCTCTCCAGGAACGCCCTTCAGTATCTTTGTCTCCAAGCTGCAGGATCTCCTTAGTAGGGCGGAACACTTCGAGGTCATTACGGTCCATCACAACGCTTTCGAGAGCAATCGCAGCAGTGCAGCTTCGATGTTGGCTAAGCAACTTCGTCTCAAGCTCCTTGCGGATGACGAGTCCGGTATCCCGAAGCACTTCCGCAACATCATGGTCTCCATCCACGCCATTGCTACCTTCAAGGCTCTGGACGACTACCTTCGACCACGTATCACTTTAGCCGAGCGTCCACGTAACCGTAGAGAGGGGATTACGGGCGCTATGGCTGCGTATGCGGCTGCGATGTCCGGGCGCGGCGATAGGGTGAGCTCTGCGCCGACTCCCTCCACACTTCCTTCTGCGCCGCCTGCCGTGGGCAGCTCTTTGCCGACTAGGAGTGCGTCGAGGAGTAAGCCCAGCAGTAGGAGTAAGTCGGAGGCTACGCCTCAGCCCGCAGCCGAAGAGGGTGCAGAGACGCCGGCTAGTCGGTTGAGGAGGAGTAGTAGGAGGCATCATTCGCAGCCTTCTTCTACTGTTGCTGCTGCTGCGACGCCGCCGCCAGCTTTGCCTTCGCAGCCGGCGCAATCTGAGAGTCAAAGTCAGGAGGCGCTGGAGTGTGCGGATGAGGCGCAGATTGAAGATGATGAAGACGAGGATATGGAGGCTGATCTTGAGGCTTTGGTTGATGACCTGGAGGAGGGCGCGCTGGAGCAAGATGCGCCGGATCCTACTGCTGTTAACCTCGAGGTCGCCAATTCTGGGAAGGTTACTGCCCGTACTGAGGATGGTGACAGAGTGGGGACGCCGAGTCAGGGTGCGCCTACGCCTACTCAGCGCGATCGTCTTTCTGCGTCTTCTCGGTTGGCGTTGGCGAGGGAGATGCTGTCGACGCCTACCTCGTCTGCCAGGCCCGGGATGTCATATGCGTCGGCTCTGCAGCAGGTGCCGCAAGATTGGCACATCGAGTTCACCATCAAAGACCAGCCGATCACGAGCGAGACGACCATCTACCGCGCTTGCCACTTCAACCAAACTAACGGTGACGATGTCTCGGCGCGCAACATCTGGAATGCTACTCACACAATCAAATTCAAGCGCGTTCAAGGCCCGCCTCCTGCGGAGAAGAAGGATGCTACCGGTACGCCGCCGCCTGTCGATAGTACGCAGACGTCGCAAGAGAACGCTCTGCCGCCCTCGTTAGACAAGCACCCGCTTACGGCTGCTATCTTGCGCTTGATGGGCATCTTCCACGACCTCAACGCCAACCTCGACAATGTTCTGAGCGAGAACAAGAACACTGTGAAGCTCAACGCGGAGCCATTGACACAGTTTGTGAACACCAAGCTCACTGCGAAGCTGAACAGGCAGCTCGAGGAGCCGCTCATTGTGGCTAGTCAGTGCCTGCCCACTTGGAGCGAGGATCTGGCGCGCTTGTACCCCTTCCTCTTCCCGTTCGAAACGCGCCATCTCTTCTTGCAGTCCACCTCCTTCGGCTATGCGCGCTCTATGTCACGCTGGCAAGGCGCCCAAAGCGAGAATGATCACCGTCACCGCCACCGGGACGAGCGGCCATTCCTGGGCAGGCTACAGCGTCAGAAGGTCCGTATCTCCCGCTCTCGCATCCTGGAGTCCGCTATCAAGGTTATGGAGCTTTATGGTGGATCGCAGAGTATCCTCGAAGTGGAGTACTTCGAAGAAGTCGGCACAGGTCTTGGTCCTACCTTGGAGTTCTACTCGACTGTCAGCAAGGAGTTCTCGAAGAAGAAGACGAAGCTCTGGCGCGAGAACGAGAGTGGTGATAGTGGCGAGTACGCTTTCGGGAAGAGGGGCTTGTTCCCGGCGCCTATGGATGAGGAAATGGCCAAGAACGAGAATGGTGCGAGGGTTCTGCACCTCTTCAAGATGCTTGGCAAGTTCGTTGCGAGGAGCATGATGGACTCACGCATAATTGACGTGAGCTTCAATCCTACCTTCTTCCGCATCGGCGATGGCGCTGCTACGGTGCCGCCGAGCTTGGGCGCTGTGAGCGCAGTGGATGCGGACCTGGCGAAGAGTTTGAAGGTGTTGAAGAAGTATGCTTCTGCGAAGCAGAGGATCGAAGAGGATGACAGGCTGTCCGAGCAGCAGAAGCAGAGGAAGATCGACGAGATCCGCATCAACGACGCTAAGATCGAGGATCTGGGCCTGGACTTCACGTTACCTGGCTACCCACACATCGAGCTCCTTCCTCGCGGCTCAAGCACCAACGTCACGATCGACAATGTCGGCCAGTACATTCGCAAAGTCATCGACTTCACGCTCGGCTCCGGCGTGCAGAGGCAGGTCGATGCTTTCCGGGCCGGTTTCAGTCAGGTCTTCCCGTACTCAGCTCTGAAGGCTTTCACGCCGGACGAGCTGGTCATGCTTTTCGGGCGGGTAGAGGAGGACTGGAGTCTGGAGACGCTGATGGACTCTATCAAGGCCGATCATGGGTATAACCTGGACAGTAAGAGCGTCAGGCATCTGCTTCAGGTAATGTCGGAGTTGACGCCGGCGGAGAAGAGGGAGTTCTTACAGTTTGTTACTGGGAGTCCGAAGTTGCCTATTGGAGGTAAGTCCAAACCCGACACCTATACCTCTTGACCTTGTGAAAGTGGGATGTATGCTGACCGATATTGACTACAGGTTTCAAATCCCTCACGCCAATGTTCACGGTCGTCTGCAAGCCCAGTGAGCCGCCTTACACTTCGGACGATTACCTGCCGAGTGTCATGACTTGCGTAAACTACCTCAAGATGCCGGATTACAGCTCGCTGGCGATTCTGAAGAAGCAGCTGAGTACTGCTACGAAAGAGGGTCAGGGTGCCTTCCACCTTTCGTAGACGACCCGGCACACGGACCGGTCGCGCTTCATAAAGCATGCGGCAGCGATCAACAGCAGCACGCAGGGAAAATGCACACTCGTTCTAGAGGGAGGATGACATTGCGTTTGAGGATATGCATAGCCTTGGCGTTCGTTTGCTTTATGGGTAGGGTTTGAGGTGATGAGGCGTTATGGATTTGGCGTGGTTTCAAGGCGCAAGTGGGGTTTGGTGCAGAAGGGGCTGTGAGGACACGGGTAATAGATTGAATGAATGAGGCCCATGTTCGTACGTATGAATAGCTTATGCTTACGGCCTCTCAAGTGAGGTTTGCAGATACCCGATGTACTCAGCTCTCGCTACTAGGGTACCAATGGCTCTTCTTTGGTTATTGTACGAAGCCTGGAGCATGTGATAAGGCGTGTCTTTCGGCAGCGTCAGCAAGGAATGATCGACGTGAGGCCTAGATCCGCAGAACACCATCGGTACATGGCATCGGTACAAGGGTCTTTCGCACGGTGCTGTATTGACACTCCATGCACAGGTCGAAATGGGGAGTTGGTCGTCTGCGAGGATGTGATGGAAAGCGGTGAGCGCCATTGAGCGACTTTAGTGGCGGTCGGTCTTTTTGACGGCATGATCAGTATTGTTATCGTGGTGCGGAAAACCATCATGGAGGTGCTTGTGTTTGTCGCGAAGCCATCAACCACGGTTTCTCGCGAAACGGGAACCAAACACCTAGACGAAGAGACCGTGGTAGAGCTTCCGTCACGCCAGTATGGACTTATGAATTCCATCCTCTCCTTCAATACGAGATCTCCACTGCCATACTACGACCAAGTTGATCTGGAGGGCTAGATGGACGATTCCGACGACTCGAAGGAAAAGCACTGTATGCTTCCAAAGACAGCAACAATCACACCCTCGTACGGTATGCGACGTATTGCCGCCATGCAGTATGAGAGCATCCGCTTGCGCATATCCTTTGTCATCGGGTGTGTACTCACCTTTACGGCGGGATGGGTAGCAAAGCGTCTGGACGGCGTCCTGCGAGCGTACCTCACAGATCCGGGGTGGACATCGACTAGACACTTGATAACACTTTTGCCGATGCTTCCTCTATGGTTTGTGATGGACCTGGATATACTTGAGAGACTGATGGGGTAAGCAAGCGACCAGTCACACTAAGTCGACCACGTATAGCTGCTGACGTTCGTCACAGGCTTGAACCAAAGAACGGTGTGGCGAAACAACTGTGGGATCTCTGGGAAGAGAGCATGTATTGGCGGGTTATGGTTGCGATTGCTTTAAGTGGCATGGTGATGTGCGTGGGATATCCTGCAGTTGGAACGGTTTGTGAGATACTTGCATATCTGCTGAAGTGATCTCGGAGCAGCACCCTTGCTAGGAGGTATGGACGGCCACGATGTGTATCCTTGGTTCGTGGCGAAACGGTTACCGAGCGTCTGATTTGACAGACCACGGTAGGGATCCGCCGAGCTTAAAAGGGTCTTGAATTCGCACTTTGCCATATTACTATTCACTTGATCTTACCAGACTCTTGACAATCAGCTGAATCGCGATCAAGGACGATAACACCCTCATGGACTACAACATTCTCATGGACGATGACACTCATGGACGAGAAGACGCCTTTGCTGCTTTTGGAAAGTAACCTGCCCTGCGAGGTCGACTACGAACAGGCCCGCATGAGGAGATGCGAATTACTATGCTTGATAGCGGAAGTGCTAGCCATGCTGGTAGCGTCTTGCGTGACAGTGTTCCTGTCCTTCATACCCAAGCCGTCGTTCTGTCCGGGTTTTTAATGGATGGAGATTGTACTGGATCTGATGCCGCAGATTCTGATATGGTGGGTAATAGTATTTGACCTACTGGAAAGGGCTGTTGGGTAAGAGCTTGCATCAACCTCCGCATGAGCATACGATGTTACTGACACTCGCCAGGTCGCGGCCCAAGGCATGGTGGAAATTGTCCGAGGTATGGGCAGCAGAGGAAAGCATCGCTTGGCGGGTGTTCCTGGCGATGTACCTATGTGGAAGTGTTATGGTTATCGGCGTACCTATGGTGGCGGCGTGCTGCGAGCTGATCGCCTACTTGATGGAATGAGAGGCGGGAGACGACTATTGGATGTAAAGGTTCGTCAGGAATTGGTGGGCTCTTCCATCCAGCTTGACAAGTCTTAGCTATCTAGCTATCCTACCGTGCTCGATGAGAACAGTCCTGGAGAGCGAAACTTCTAGCTTTGAAACGTGTACCAGCGCACGTAATGCCAAAGTAAGATAGTGGCGGCGCAGCCAACACAGAATTTTCCACACGCCGAACTATCGGTCTACCTTGCCCACGCATATTGCTACGCTTTCGGGATGCCGACAATGTACGGACCCAGCACTACCAACGAGAAAGAAGCATTGCTACCTTCTGCGGTCATGGCACCTTTCAAAGTCATGCAGGATGAGCCCACGTCGTGGGAAGCTACTCTTGGGCTTGCCGGTTGCCTAACATACACATTCCTTTTCTGGAACTTGCAATACGCAGGCGTTCAAGTACAAGCCGCGGCCAGAGACCTTCTAGGCCCAGACGTCCCGTGCATGGCCTCACTGTTGGAGCGGATACTATTGCCTATCCTCTGGCTGGTGGCGGATTTGGCCGTGCTAGAAAGGCTTGTCGGGTTTGTTCCCGCCTTGTCGTAATTTGGTGGGCCCTGAAGCGTTCAGCCTGCATCACAGACGACTGACCGGGTTCATGTAGACTAAAAAGTCGGATGTGGCGGCGATCGAGAGAGTGGTGGACGTAGGAAACGATGGAGGCCGGCTATTGTTGGTGGTTAGTTTTGCGAATCTGAGCCTAGTAGTTTACGGTTTGTTGTTCAAGAGGCCGTATTGTGAGACGTTTGCATACTTCTCGCGGCTTTGGGGAGAGTAATGAAAATAGCCGTACCGCCCGCTAATAGTCCTTGCTACATACAGCACAGGAGATGTCTGAGCGGTGGGCGAGCGGTAGGCGAGAGTTCTTGGAGACTGCATACTTGAGTGTGTACATGACAGCCTTCGAGGACTACTTTATTGATGTACACAATAGGCAGCGGTCCTCGGAAACGTTCTATCAGCTCGTTTGGTCAATGTGCATGGGTAGTAAACCCGTCCACTTGCTGGGCGGTAGGGGTGGGGTGCATGAGTTTGTGGAGCAGGTATGAGTGACGAACCGCTCCGCTGCAGATGATATACTTTGCGAGTGGCAAGCAAGAGATGCTCGTGCTTGTAGTAGTATACTGGAATACAAGGCCGGTCGCTGCCACAATCCACTGGTAGCCTACTGTCATTTTCAAGAGTCTAGAAGTCTTAGTCATTGCTGATAACCTCCTGCACCGATTCCCTCGCCCTCGTATGCGAGCGCGCATACACTACGGCCGCTACCACATCATCTATTTAGCATCCTCTTCCGTCTCACATCAACCACGCAACTTCAGCCCTTCTCATGACCAGCCGGTTGACCCCTCTGACCCACCGGTTGATCCCCCTGCCTCGGCCATCGCAGACTCATGTCCGGCACCCACCGCACTGTACAGCGGGCACATTGCTTCTTGTATGTGGTCGGGCGCTTCTAGCAGACCAACGGCGAGCAGGTTCCGAAGCTTGCTGCACATGTCCCCCGTCTTGTGATCCCAGGTCGTCTCAACGCTGTACTCAACGATGTATGCACGGCCGTAGAGATCAATGATTGTGTTGTGCTGCTCGTGACCCTTTGAACGGTCATGATGTGGTACGTGGTCAACCCACGGTCGAATATTCGGAACGAGGCTCTCGTCAGCGCGGGCCAAGTGGATGACGATCTTGATGCGACGTTCAGCGTTCTCGACAGCGAAGGTTTGGCCTGCGCAACCACCGACCGTTCCAGGACGAGGCCGGCCGTACTCTTTCAGAAAGCTTATTACGCCGTAGAAGTTGAACTCCTCGATCTCGATCTCGAGCGGAGCGACGTAAGGCGCCAAATTGTCGTAGAGCTTCTTGAACTCACTCCTGGTCTGTCTGCACACTCTCGACAGCGGATGCGGTTCGAATGAGCCGGTGCCGAAGGCAAAGGGTTTGTCGCGGATCTTGACGGTATCGGTCATCGCGACGAGCTCGTAGATTGTGTTGCGCACATCGGCGGGCACGCCCAGTAGGTCAGGAGTGGCTGTCATTACTGGAGAAGATTGTTGGATCCAGGCAGTTGTGTGCAGAGAGTGAAGCACGACCTGTAAGCAAAGTTCGAACTCTTAGCGTCGGGAATGCGGACCGACTTCGGCTGGCATGTGATTGTAGCAAGTGCGCTTCTGCCTAACGTCATTCGGATGCAAGGATCAAGTCGAGGAACAGAAAGGAAATAGTGGTTACCACTCACAGAAACAGGCGAGGCTATGCGGACTCGCATGTTGAAGCAAGCTGCTAATCTGCCCTCCCTGAGAAGCTTCCATGCTCTGATATACTAGCACTCCTGAAGCGCTCGTCCTCCGCATGAACCTGCTCCCACCTACCACTCCAATCCACTCTGCGCCGCTTACCCTTCCTGTTATGCAGCTCCACCACCCATCCCATCCATGGCTCCTCGCGCATACGCTTCAGCTTACTTCTTCGAGGCGGGATGACCGTTGCCTTACCCATCCTTTCCATGACCCCACGCGCCACGGCGTACCCATCGTATGTGCTGCGGTCGATACCGCGGTCCACCCTTCGATCATCGTACAGCCAGTCACCGCTGCCCTGCATACGGAAGCGGTGAACATATTCGGCGGAAGCTACACCGAAATCGTGCGTCGTGCGTAGTACTTGCCGGCCTGCCCTTGCCTCTTTGCTTGGGTTCAGGCCCTGCTCATCTCGAAGTTTCTTCTGCCGAGGCGCACGATACTGGCACCAGTCCACATACTCTTGAGAGTATTCGGCTCCGGGAGTGCGCCAGTCGACGGTGATGTTGAGCTTTATGGCCTCGCCAGCCGGAAGAGGTGCAAGCTGCTTGATCACCGGCATGAGACTGCCAAATGCGAAGTCGATGACCTTCGCCTTGACCGTAGAGGGTCTGAAAGTGCTGGGCCGCATGACCGAGAGGAACTCTTCCCGGATTTGGCGGCACACCTGAGCCAGCGGTAGAGGTAGGAGGTTGCCATCATACAACTGTAAGGTGTCGGTCGAGGATGCGACCTCTTCGTAGACAGCGTTGCGTAGCTCAGGCGGTATTTCGAGGAATGGGAACATCGCTCCTGATTGTCTTCGTAGCCGGAAGTGCTCCTGGACGTTCTGACGCCATCGTAGTAGTTGCGGCAAAAGTTGACGCCTTCGCTCCTTGCGCACAGCATTGCTCGGCTCCATGTTCGCAATGTCGTGGCGGATATGTATGCGTTATTGTCACTCCACGGCGGCACTGTAAGTTCATTTGCAACTGCTAGGTTGAAGGGGAGGTGATGAGGTGATGAGATTTTGCCTGCGCTCGAAAAGGCAGCAGCCTGCACTGTACCCCGCTTTTTATCATTCACTGTCGCGCAAACACGATGAACGGACGTGCCACCGCAAGACTTGGCCTCTCGGCAATCGCATTGATATGTAATTGCTGCTCAATGTGGTTTCGAATCCTCGTGGAGGCAGTGACCAGATTTGCGTACAATCCTTGTCCAGCATACAATTGGCCATGGAAGCTGCTCATGCGGTGAAGGCATTGCAATACAGGAAGTCCTCCAATTGCGGGAAGCGGCGCACTTCTACACCGTTGCTCAGCTTGACAGTGTTCTGGACACTCTAGAAGACATGGCATGCGGGTGACTCTTGCTGACGGACTCCTCTTGGCCGATTGCGTCGTCGAAGACTTGATGGAAGCCTCTTCCTTTAGACAGTTGAACTATACTCCACAGCCACATTGGGATTTCGTTTTGTCTTGCCTCTCTCCGACGGAACCGTCTTGCTATTGCGGCGAACGACCAGCCGGTTATTGCCTTGGTTGTCTCCGGGACGCTATCGCTGGTAGTCCGCTAGAGAGTAGGATACGGCAATGTCATGACAAGTACCTTGGCTACTTGCATGAGTCGCCTTCTTTCGATCTCGTGAACGTATTCCACCCGGCAAGTCGAGATGGGTAGGCGCGAGAGCGGTAGTAGCTCGAAGTAGTCAGGCTGATCGATGGCGTCCTGGCCTCCACTGTCGCCTAGTCTCGTCCACGCTGCCTGATCTAGTCTTCGACGCGTCGTGGCCCTCGCTGGTGTGTGAGCAAGCGACGATATCCGGTTCTCAAGTTAGTAGGCAAGAGATGGCAGGAGAGCGACGAAGTGTAGACGGGAGAGTCAGCCCAAAAAGTAGAGCCAATCGCGAGGAGGGCCCGAGGTTTGGCGTTTTGACTTCACCTCCTTCTACACCGTGAGACGTCCCTATAAGGAAGTGCACATGAGATGCTCATTGCCTTGTTAACTTGCTCGCCAGCTGCCATACGTGAACTGATATCTATATCACGCTTCCCGATATTGGATGGTCGTCGAGTAGAGGCTCTGACTCGAAGGTCCACCCAGCAATCTCACGGTACTCCAGACGGGTAGCTACCTCGTACCTCCATGTCCTACGTTCTTTGCACCGTTGAGCACTGGCAGACGAGAAAGGCTTGTCGCATCGCTCGTAGTTGTCAATGACAGTGCGAAAGGCTGTCTTGGTAGGAGTGAAGACAAAGGGTGAAGTCGTCGTCGAGCCGGTCCACTTTTTTGGCTTCCACACTCGGCCTTACCATGGCTCATAGAAAAAGGTCTATATAATCATTCATATGTTCGATTGCCAATATCTCTACCACAACAAGTCCGTCCGGTGTGGTCTAGTGGCTAGGATTTCTCGCTCTCATCACCAGCAATGGTCAAAGTGCCGAGGAGGCCGGGGTGTAAGTTGTTGCAGTATACTCAATGGCGATCAATCAATTCTAATCAATGACCAGTCAATTCCCCGCACCGGAAAAAGTGTGAAATAAAGAGGTTTCTACTCAGTATCGTTTTGCTTTTTTCCTTCAACATCAAAGTATTCGAGTAGCCACTTGTACATAAGTAATGTTTCTTACCTCGAGATAGTGTTTAGGAGCTATATACACATCACTTTATAGGGAAACAATGTTGTTGGACATATACTGCCAGGTTAAAGCCCTTGTGTGCGAACCATTCTTTTTGCGTTTCTTCATCTCAACCTCCATCCGACGCAGAAAACTCCTTTGAACGTGGTGGATATTTCGCCAACCGATAGCAGCCACAGTGATGCTTTTACTTTTGCGATCATCAACATCCCCAAATCGCGCAGCGTGATATATCATAATTGGATGTAACCTCATGGTCACCTGAGTTCGACTTGCCATATCTCAACATGCTTTCGACGTTGCCAGAAAATAACGCTACTGCATGAACTGTTTGTAGCTAAGAGACTACCTTGGAGCACGAGGAAAGATGAGGCAGAGGTTTCGAAAACGACTCGTTGGTATGACACAGCGCCATGGGACGGTGGACGAAATACTTACGGCGGCACTCATTGGCGGTACCGCTCAACTTCTCCGCCACGGTTGAGCCATCCACTGTCTCCAGACCATCTCCAGGCCATCTTCAGGTCATCATATATCACAGCACTTTCGTCCTCATACGCTATAAGACCAGACCACATCTCAAAGAAGTCCGCTCCAACCCTTCCAACCCGACCACCACCACCCAAAATGCAGCTCGCCGTGATCACGCTCGCGCTGTGCGCCCTCTCAGCCTCCGCAGCACCTATACTCCCTTACCCCAACACAGAAGCCACATCTACAACCAGTAAGCCACACCACTAACCCCTCCCTCTCCCTCTCACACACACAACTCCTCTGACTATCGTCCAACAGTCACCACACCAAAACACGCCCACGCCAAACGAGACAGATGTCTCGCATGGACCACGGAGGGTTGCGCCCAATGGGAATCCTCCGTCAAAGGTCCCAACCCCTTATGGCCGACACCGCCGACTTCGTCGAATGACGAAAAGCCCAGTCTGGCCAAAGGCTTAGAACGCGAGGCCTGGTTTGACGAGGATGACTTGGAGGCTGCCGGTTGCCATTGGAAGAATGGAGCTTGCGTCTGGGAGTGAAGTCTGTGGTGAATGCCTGACCTCTATGGCTGGCGTCGCCGAATGACGGAAGGACTGGTCTGGCTAGCGGCTTAGAATGCGAGGCCTGGTTCGACGAGGATGTTTGGGAGTAGGCTGTGGTTTGCCATTGGGGATATGGAGGCCAGTGCTGAAGCCCAGCGTTGAGGGCAAAAGCAAATGGCGAAGGGATACGTCGATGGAGGAGAGCAGTCTTGTCGAAGCCCTGATGTACGGACCGAATGGTATGAAGACGCAAGTCTTCGTCTTGCGGTCCACCACATGTATCTCCTCTCGTGGCACTTGACAACGGGAAGCTCGCTTACCCATTGCGTTGTATGCCGTCGTCGAGACTCTTGTAGCTATTGCAAGCCTTCCCTTTGATTCTCCTTGTCCGACAGGCACATCGAATCTGGCCTTCAACAAAACCGCCTCACTATGTATTCACTTCGGTCTCTCCTCTTTGCTTCGTGACCAGAGATTGTCTGCTCGTATGTTCTTCGGCTGAACTCGAGTAATAGTATATAATGCACAACAAACTGCGAGTCACCACAAGCAAGCTCGATGGCGCAGCGGAAGCGCGTAAGTAAAAGTCTTCAATCTGACTCACCTCGTGATCCATACTAATTCCACTCTTTCAGGCCGGGCTCATATTACGTTGGATCGAAACCAACTCGAGCTACTTTACTCTTTTGATTTCTGATTCTGATCTTGATGCAAAGTGGCCTTGCTCTTTTTGTCTCTTTGAGGATATGAGATAGCCGCATGGATATACTGCCGCGTGCCTGGCGAACGTGCTGTACATGGCTTTCCCAATTACCGGTGTACCATAGACGATTGCATACCATAACTCCACAACGCCTTGCTCGTGAACGCTTCAAATCACCATCTCTTCCTTTCCTTGCCTCCTCCCTCAACCCATTCCCACTGCTCACGACTACCAGAACCAACTCAGTATCCACCAAAGCACAACCACCGTCCCTATAATCATCCCTGCCAACTTCAATACCGCGACTTTATTCCCCTGCCCAGCCATCGTTGTCAGTCTCCTCGCACTCCCTTTTAACGAACTACCCATAGTGCTGAATGTCTCGGAGGTGGAATCGATAACGCCTTGGTCCCGGGCATTGTCGTAGATGTCTACTGTGACGTGGCGGAGTTGGGAGACTTTGGCTTGGAGCGCGGAGAGGGAGTCGTTGTTCTGTCTAAATAAAGTCAGGATGGGAAGGGGAAGGGGAGGGGAAAGAAGCAGTGGGCGCACCGTTCGCGTTCGAAAGCTTCTGACATGTTGGCGGTGGAGTGTGAGGATTAAGGGAGGAGGTGGTGTGGCTATGGGTAGTCTCCTGGAGTTTCGGACAGGTTTGCGCAATCGCTTTCCGGAGGAGCGCTCTGAGTCTCTCGCGATCTCAGTGCTGTCTCCGTAGGTCCGCAATAGGTCTGGTATTCGAGTGTATTGACTTCCAAACAAAGAACATTGGCATGTTTGTTTCATACAGCGGCCTCGGCGGCGTGACGAAGCGCTCCCCAGACTGCGTCATGCGGGCTGAGGCGCAGCTCTTCCGCCTAACATGAAGGATGTCACTTCCACAAGGCTATAGCACCTTTTCGCATACACCACTACACTATCTTTTCAGCGCAAGAGCGCGCCCTACATCTCACGCATCGATACACCTAAGAGATACGTGCGACAATGCCGCCCTTCATAAACAACCCGCTACCGAGTAGCATGCGCAGTACGACCCTCCAACCCCACCAGTACACCACCACACTCACCATCACATCCACCCGCTCGTACGTCTATTATACTGACGGTAATGTGCAGGCGAATGCAAAAAATGCGGGCGCATCCTCGCCTCCTTCGTCGACCCCCGACAAGCCTTCGGCCCAGACAAAATCATCCCCCCCAACATCCTCGCCAACGCCAAAGGCCTCGCTATCCTTACAGTCTTCAAGGCTGGCTTTCTTGGTTCGGGGAGGTTCGGGTCAGGGGTTGTGGTTGCTAGGTTGAGTGATGGGAGTTGGTACGTAAATCAGAGAATATGCGGTTACAGCTTTAGAGGGCATTGGGGGCCCGGGAAGCACGGTGCGGGCGAGAAGGAGAGTTGTGATATGCATGCTGACAAGATGTGTGTGATTTCAGGTCCGCACCAACAGCCATAGGCCAAGTAGGCGGCGGCTTCGGCGGCCAAATCGGCTTCGAATTGACCGACTTCGTCTTCATACTCAACGACGCCAACGCAGTCAAAACTTTCGCTCAGGTCGGCTCCCTCACTTTGGGTGGAAATGTATCCATCGCCGCCGGCCCAGTCGGTAGGAACGCAGAAGCCGCTGGCGCAGCCTCTCTTAAAAGTGTAGCCGGTATCTTCGCATACTCCAAGACCAAAGGTCTGTTCGCCGGTGTGAGTTTAGAGGGTAGCGTGTTGATTGAACGGAGAGATGCAAACGAGAAGATGTACGGCCGTAAACTCACCGCACGGGAACTTCTGGGCGGGAATGTGCCTGTACCGCCTCAAGCAGAACCTTTGATGCGGGTGCTGAACAGCAGAGTCTTCGCGGGCGTAGGCGGAAGTTTCAAAAACGAAGACGCAATGTACAACGATGTCCCCGTCTACGACGACGCGCACGAGGATGTGGTATGGCAGGGCAACCGCGGAAGCGCTTACGGTGAGGGTGTGCGAAGCAATCGAACAGGAAGCATGGGCGCCGGCGCAATGGCTGGTGGCGCAGACGAGTACTCCTACTCAGACAACAAGCCCACACGAGCGAATACCTGGCAAGACGACCCTTACGACAACGCTTCGAACCGCTATTCTCGCGCAAATCCATCCGAGACATTCGACAGACTAGAAAACACTCGCGGCCGGTCCTCAACTTTCGGCGATCAGTCCGACTACTCATACTCCGACCGTAAGGGCCCAGCGCCCGGTCGACCAGCAGCTCCCAAGCCGGCATTTGGCAGCAAACCTTCTTTCGGCGCTGGAGGGAGCAAAGCCGGTTTCGGTGCAGGCGGTAGTGGTGGAGCGGGACCCGGACAGGCGATAGCGAAGTTCACATTTGATGCGGACCAGCCTGGTGATTTGGGGTTCAAGAAGGGGGAGATTATCACTATTGTGAAGAAGACGGAGAGTGAGACGGATTGGTGGACTGGGAGGATAGGAGGACGGGAAGGCATTTTTCCGTCCAATTATGTGGAGGTGGTATGATGACTGCGGACGGTGGCGGTAAGTAGGTCCGGTGATGCTGCGGTGGTGAGACGAGACGTGCGGCGACCGGGTCCGTAAGTCCAGTAGACCACGAAGTCGAGAAGGTGGTGCGGTGGTGCGGTTGTGTAGATGTTTTCGCGTCGCAGCGTCCATGCGGACATATACGGGGTTCGTTGCTTTCGTGGAATAGCATTAGCGTTATATACTCTCATGATGCGTGGCGTTGGAGGCGTTTCGAGCAGTTAGAATGAAGATATGATGGTGAACATTTCTCTGACTTTGTTCGATTGTGACTTGTTGATTCCCAGGGCTGGGACTTTTACGAACACTGACAGTGTCATGTTAGCGAAGTCATGTAGGTCAAGTAGACCGTTGTGCTTCGCAGCGGTGAGTTGCTGGTATGCTTCGACCCTCGCAGGCCTTAAGAATCACTGTGTAGGCCATTGTGTGTTACAGTGATGGCGATGGCGGTGGCAGCAGCCGTCCTCATTCTAACCATCCGTATGGAGGACGTAGCTAGCATGGGTACGCTGCCTTGCCTGTGTAAGTTTGCAGCCCTTGCAGCCGCTGCACCGCGGCGGTCAACATCATGTTGTCAGACTCTACCGAACCACCGACCTAGGCGAGGCGATATCGTGTTGAATGGTAACTCAGTAGTCCAACGCCGCTTCCACTGTCTACGAGCTCAAGTGATATGGAACACTACCTTTCGGCACCAAGTGCCCATGCGAATCCCCTTGCATCCACTGAGAACGCGCCGCTGTTCGATCCATATGAATGCGGCCCACGAACGTGGTGTCCTTCTTGCCCAGCCAAGGCATCGATATGTGCAGAGGTCGACAAGTTTGGCGGCCACCTAGGTCTCCGGGTTAACGGACCGGCAAAACCAAATCTTCCCAAAGACTCCGACTTGCTCGGTCCACACATTTTGTCATTCTTATCGCCTATGGTGTCATTGAATTTCGAATGTCAGCACCCTCAAACTCGATGCTGCCATTCCATGTTCGGCCGTTAAGTCCCGGCGAAAGAAGATCGATTGCGCCGTGGCGGACATACGGCCCACGAATGAGTACCTTCTTCCCATCGGTAAGGGCCTCAATATGAGCACATGACGGCAGCCGCAAACATCCACCAACAAGTCTTTGGGTTGAGCGATTCCAGTGTGAAACGTCGAGAGTGATTGTGGTCCAAGCCCAGGAGCAGGTACGACCATCACATAAGGCTGTGGGGGCTCGTCGGAGATGACGGAATCTACTGTACCAAGGAGGATCCATTGAGCCGCAGGACAAGGCTATCGACATTGCTTACATAAGCGGCTGGCACGGCGCGTTTGTGAGCAATGGAGTTGTCGTAGTCGCCTTGAGCAAATGGCTTGCTCCAGTCCGGACACCATGATGGCAATGGTTTGCCTGCTATCGTTCCACCGAATGTAGCATCCAGAAGCAAGAAGTCCAATTTACCGTCCAGCTTCATGATGCAACGCGTGGCATTGATGAAGACACGGCTGACAGAGTGGGCATAGTCGATGCTAACAGGCACGCTCGAACCCGAGGAAGTGCTGCCGTTGTCCAAGGCCGTTGGACTTGCGCTTATCATGCCGAGAACAGCGTACACATGATCGCGCAGGTCACTGCATTCGCATTGCGACGATTTCTGCAGTACCGAAACCATGTTGTTGCGTGCCTCGGTCAAAGAAGAGTCGTATAGCCTCCGATCGTTGACCATCGCCAGCTCTTCTGCACTTGCGGGACCCAAACCGGCGAATCTAGCACGGTACTGTGTATCTGAGGCTCCGTCTACTGCGCGTGACAGTACATCGACATCGAACGGTGCTGAATGAAGGTCGTCCCATTGTAGCTGACAGTCTCCGCAGATGCCTTCGATATGTTTTGCAGCCCACACTTCTTGCCTGATCCACACACGCCCGTACCAAGGTCTCTCCAAAAGGTCACGCAGCCCTGCGGTGATGACAGAACGATGATATGCGCAAGTCGAATTGATTAGGTTTGCTGTCTCCGCCTTCACCTGATCTTCGAACTCATCTTCAAAGGCGCCCCGTCTGCGCTTGCCCATCAAACCCCTCGCACGGGTGGCCTGCGCACTTCTCAGCCGTGCATCCTGGAGGAACTTGCAGGCAAGTGCAGTGTACGGAGTCCGTTTACCCAGCCACACGATGACATTGCACGCCTTCCGATAGATGGACAACATATTCGCGACCTGCATCGAGCGTTCTTGCTCGTCCTTCTGATGTATGCAAATCGCATCAATCCACAAGAACCGGACACCATTGCTCGATACCCCACTGTCGAGCTCCTGGTTCCCGGGAACGTCTCGACGAAGTCGCTGCAGTGCGAGATAGAGATTCTCCGTAATAGGCATAATGTGACCGTTGACTGCCAAGTGTCTTGTAAAGTTTGGCGGGCCCCAGCAATAAGATAGGGCCTCGTATTCCACCCTTCGCTGCTCGTCATGCAACACTACGCCAGTGCTGTATATCAAGTCGGCGACATCCAGGTCTGCCACTAGAGGTTCTCCCAACAAGCCAGGTCTGAGAGATAGAACCCTTATCTGCCATGGGCGGATGGGTGTATACAGCCCGGTGAAGTCTTTTCCATGAGCTTCATAGGCAGGCTTCTGGTACGGCGTGATTGGAACTGCCTCGCGTGGGAGCAGATCGAAGAAGATGCAGTCAGACTGGCACCCTACAGGAGTTCGATCGGCATCGTTGGAGGCTGCCATCGTCGCTACTCGATATCATCCGACCACCTGGAATGTTCCTTTGTTTGAATACAGCGTTATTACCAAGGCTAAAAGGGCTGAATGAGATGCAAAGCGTGTTGTGTCTATCTGCCCGCCCCTGATGACACCGGCCATGTTTTTGCAATGCTGGATTGAGGCTGTGCACCGCAGCGCTTGTATGGATCGTGCATCATACTAGGCGCCATGTCAATCCTCCATCGAACATAAGGATGTGCACTCAAGCTTTTGGCAAGCTACACGATTGATATATATGATATACTTGCCACATTCGCGGATGAGTGGTGTCAAGGAGAGGATGGTGTTAATCGAAGGAGACTAGTGCCAAGGCCTCGGCACCAATACGGCAGTTACACCGCCAATCACGCCATCCTCCAGCTCCACCAGCAGACTTCGACCCTCCATCTTCGCGCTGACCACTCGCATGCTCCATACTCACCACTCTGCCCACCAGGCCGCACGCTACCTAGGCAACCAGAACACTGCCTCAATCGAAGTGCTCACATAATCTATGACGAGTTGGCTGGCGGCCATGGCAAGAAGGCTAGCCGCAAGCTGACCGGCGAGCATCCGGCCGACTTACACCGTATGGTTTGATAATCATACAGAAATCTAGACCACTATAGGACAAGGCTAGAGCTAAGGGTAGGTCCACCACCACCACATTCGATAAGTCGACTTCACTTCAGTCTGTTTCTTTTACTTCCAATCCCTTCAGTGCAGACAGCGACAGGACAACATGTCGCAGACAGCAGCATCAACCATAGCGAACATGGAGTCACCGCGCCCGGCCAAAAGACGCCGCGTCTCGGACACAACCACCTTGGCATCGCTACCAGCAAGCGACAGCGACAAGGGCCCAATCGCCTCCGATGGCCAACCATCTCCCAGGACAGACGACTTCGTCGCCCGCGCCACCCACATCCTCGCCACCGAAACCGCAGCCTTAGCGAACATCACCCATCTCTATCAGACCAACAGAGCAGCCCAGCAAGGCCTCCGGGATGCAGTTACGGCCATCACAGCTACCCAAAGCACAGGCTGCAAAATCATCACTTGCGGTGTCGGCAAGTCGGCATATATCGCCCAGAAGTTGACCGCCACCTGCAAATCCCTCGGGATCTCTTCTAGCTTCATGCACGCTTGTGAAGCCATGCACGGAGATCTTGGTGACGTACGGGAAGGCGATGTGATCTTATTCGTGAGTTTTAGTGGGAAGACACCTGAACTGCTGGCTTTGCTGCCGCATATAGCGGCGAAGACGAGGGTAGTGGCGTTGAGCTCGCATTTGGCTCCGGAGGATTGTTTACTGCTGGATGGGAGGGTTGACGGCATTCTACTCCCAGCGCCGATCCCGGAGAGGGAGGAGGTCAGTTTTGGGGTGGCGGCGCCTACGACGAGTACGGCTGTGGCGTTGGCTGTGGCGGATATGCTCGCCTTAATGGTCGCTGATGAGCTGCACCGGGACAGGAAAGGCGAAGTGTTCAGGCGGAATCATCCTGGAGGCGCGATCGGCTTGACTCACAGGGAGGTCAAGAAGCTGAAGCGGGAAGGGGAGAAATTTACTGTTGTGGAGCTGCCTAGTCCGAGCATCAGTGCTAGCGATGATGGGTGATACGAGCGAGTCTTGAAATGAAGTTTTCTTCTCGTGAGCTACATGAACATTACATCTCAGATCTTCCGTAGATCCACTGAATGTGTCAAAGCAGAACACGCATTCCCAACCCAAGTCGCCAACGTCAAACAGGGATACTTCTGACGCAGCGAGTCTCCATCACAGTCCGAGGGCGATCCTCCTCCAGCAATTCTCAACATCCTCGCACAGCTTTGTGAAAGCCGGGTTCTCCAGATTGCCGATCATGAACTCGTCGAGCGCTGCCTGTCTATCCTGCAGGCTCTGCGTGGCATACTCTTCCAGTGACACTTCTTGCGGATGGTGCGATCGTGACTGCAAGGCCGCGTAGACGTTGACAGTAGGGTCAGCATGCGCTGTACTCTTTGGTGGCGAGTTCCTGGGTGGCGAGTTCGGTGGCGTAACGTCCTCGCCCGGGGCGTCGGCAAGGCTGTTGACTCGTGGCACGCGTGAGTTGGGTGAGCGATCACCGAGTGGCTTGCGCCCGTACAGCAGCTCTTCCATCGGTGCTGGCTTACGGGCAGCAGGCTGAGGCGAGACGGACTTCTCGGTTCGGCGCATTTGTTTCGTGGGCGATGGAGTCCGACCTGCACCCATCGCTGTCTGTGGCCTTCCGTTACCGTCTTCTGTGGCGTTGAAGGATCGCTTCAGTGGTGATGCTGTACCGGGCCGTGAGCTTAACATCTCCTTTATAGGCGATGCCGAGTCTGCCCGCACAGGTAAGCCAGAACCCTCTTTCGTCAATTTGGGCTTTGGCAGTGGTGGCATGGTAAGAGCCGAAGTTCCAGGTCTAGAGCTACCTGGGTTGCTGCCACTTCGCCGACTATCAGGTCTCTTGAAGGGTAGTTCACGGCGGGGCGGGATACTGAAGTCGAAGGTCTCCGGATTATCTGTCGTGGCCGCAGTCGACGGTCTCGCAGTCTGTGGGCGTTCTGCTGGGTCTGATGACAGTATGCCGAGAGCCGCGGGCTCGGGCGTGCCAGAAGACAATTGTTCATTGGAGTTACTGGGGCGTAGCGTCGGCGGCGGCATGTTCGTCGCTGTCCTTGGCGGTGTCGCTGCGTCCTCTACCGCGTCGCGGATTGCCTCAAGCGCAGCGACTCGGGAGGTTGATGATGGCCTTTCGCCTGTAGGATCTGTAGCTGTACGCAGTACCTCGTGCGTATCGTACATCGGAGGCTGCGATGGAGTCGTGAACGATCGGTAGATTTGCGCTGTGGATGGTCTCGAGGGCGCAGCCTCTCTCGGCGCTGTGGTCTCATCTCGAGTCAAGAAGGGCGGAGGAGGCATCTCTTGCGAGTCGGATTGATTGCCAGCACGGGTTGGCAACCGTGTTAGACTGCCGGCCTCAGCAGTTCTGACGGGGCTTGGACGTCTTGCCGCTTTGCCAGGCTCGAAATATGGCGAGCTGGAGTTGGCTGTGAGTAGACGGTCTTGCTGATTCGTCGTAGTCGCTCTTGCAGTGCCTGGTCGAGCAGTAGACGGCCGCTGCTGCTGGAACTCCATGCCTCGACTGATGAAAGCGTCCACCATCTGGCGGCAGTATGTTGGGTTCTCCATCCGAAGCTGGAGTCGTCTCGCCTGTTGATCGATGAGCATGGATCAGAACGGGCTGAGTAGGTGGAGCCTTACCTGTCCATCTTCAGGTCGGTACCTGAGCGCGAGTAACGACTCCTTCGTGATGCCGAAGATCGGCAGTTGTTCCACCTGAGGCGTGACACCATGTTGTTCTGCGCCTCTGCGCGCTTCAATTGCTGCGTCAATGTAGAAGGCGACGTCGATGCTCTCCTATTATAGTTGTCAGTGATGATGCGCAGAGTGTTGGACTCCGACGGTGACACTGACGAGCACATTGTTGCCATGTACGACTCGTAAGCTTAGCTGTCCATCCGCAATGTCGGTGTCCTGGCCTTTGATGATGGCGAAGATGTTTGTTGCTTGCAGGTGTGTCCATGGTATGCTGTTGTCAGCGTTGATGCCCGTGGCGTGTGAGAACTTTAGAACGGGGAGGCAGAGATCCGTCGCCATGTTGGATAGCGGAGATCAGTTGTTTAGAGACAGATGACGGTGCTGTATACTTGGGTCGAGTGTAGTGTTCTGAGGTGTATTAGCGCATCTCAATGCTAGCGGAGACATGTCAGAGTCGAGAAGAGGTGAGGCCAAGGTTGGTGAAGTCGAAGTTCTCCAAAGTCAATTCGCACCCGACTTGGGAAAGCGCAGCCTTGCAGATCCCGAAGTTCTGCCGGCGCCAGGGACCGACTTGCATGCGATTCGCGAATGCTTGCGATGGGACTGCGATCTGTCACATTTTGCGCGCTCCCAAACTGTCGCGCATTGTCGAAAGCCCGATGCTGTGGTAGCTGACCTGTCACACTGTCAGAGAGTGGTGCGCGACCTTGTGTAACGAGCGGCCCAAGGCTGCAACAGCCCGCGAAAGATGGCGCCCAAGCGCGGGATGTCAGTCGAGCACACGGAGGAGTATGAGGACTTCATGAAGAAGCTGGGGGAGTATCATGAGAAGAGAGGGTATGTATGATGTCGTCATAGTCGCCGGTGTGGTACATCATCAACATCAATGGATTGAGCTGACGCGACAACTCCCACAGCACCATCCTCGAAGCCGAACCCAAAGTCGGCGTCAGACATATCGATCTCTTCAAACTGTACAATCGCGTCGTCGAAGAAGGCGGCTACGACCTCGTTTCGGACACCAAAGCCAAGCCGTTGATGTGGAGGCGCTTTGCCGAGGAGTTCGTGGGCAAGAACCAATACACTGCGGCACAAGCATTTCAGATCAAGAACGTGTACTATAAGAATCTCTGCGCGTACGAGATCAGCGAGCACTGGAAGAAAGAGCCGCCACCGAAAGAGATACTGGAGGACATTACGGCGAAAGGTGCGAATGTGATGGGCAGGACTTTGGAGAACTTTCAGCGGCCACCAACGAAAGAGGAGCGGAACTTGGAGATGGATGATAGCGAGACCAGTCCGGAGCAGAAGACTCCGAAAGCGGAGGCCACAGACGGAGCGGAAGACCCAGGCAGCGCGACGGGAGGACGAACAACGCGTGGATTGCGACAGGCACCACCGCAGCGAGTGCTTTTCCAGCCGGACCTCACCGCAGGCCGCCAAACGCGAGGAGCGAACCAGATCTCCAGCTCTCCAGGCCCGAGCGGCATGATGGGCTCCTCAATGATGAACGGCTCCGCACCATCTTCCCTAGCCAACTATGAACCCTCCCAATCCTACCCGCTCTCCCTCAAACCCGTCATCACGCCCGCCAATAACCCGGAACACTACCGCAGCCAACTGAAACGCAAAGCTGAGGCTACCGCTGGACCGCTAGCAAAGAAGTACAAGAACATCATGCTACCCGGCACAGGATTCATAGGACCGAATATCTATGTGCGGGCGCAGCTGGCACTGCAAAGCGGCATCCCAGAGGAAGAACAGTATGCGCTACATCACCTCGTCAAGATAAGTCATGAGCGAGGCGATAAGTACCGCTTCGACCAGTTCCCTGGGCTAGCTGAAGCTCTTGTTAAGAAAGCGCTGCAAGTCTGCGGTCTCTTCTACGACGTGGATTGGGATATCTCGTACGATGAAGAGACCATGAACGCAGATGACGAGACCATGAACGGACTAAGCGGCACATCTGACATCGTCCAACGGCTCCGGAGTAGGATCCCGCGCGTCACGGACGACAGCATGAGCGATGCACGCTTCCTCTCCCAGTTGAATAGGATCATGGAGGCGGGGTTGGTGGTGCGCAATATGTGCCTTCAGAGGGAGAACGCGCAGTATCTGTGTAATATGCCGATTGTGCGCGACTACCTGGCTGTGGTGCTCAATCTACCTCAACACCCGGGTATCATTGAGCTGCAGCACTATGCGCTGGATATGGCGGAGCAGATGGTTGTGTGGTGCGACCTGGGACCCAAGGATGCGCTATATCAGGCGCTGCTTGAGCAGCTGTATGGGCAGGATCGAGGTGCCACCATTATTGCGCTGAGGACGATTAGCAGGGTCGCGATGAACCTTTCTGGACCGAAGAGGTTGGACGACGTGCCTGCCGACATCCTGCGGAAGATTCAGAGCTGGTTATTGGTGGAGGATGAGGAGCTCCGAAGCGCATGTCTGGACTTCTTGTTCCAATACACCTCCTTTGCCGACAACGTCGACAACCTCCTACAGACCATGGACGCCGAAGCCTTGACACATCACCTCAGCCGCTTGTTACTCTACGGTGTGAAAGAAGACCGCCAGATCAAGAAGGAAGTCTCAGACGAAAAGGAAGACAGATCGTCCCAGCCAGTCCCACGACTATCTCGAAGTATCGTCGAACAACTCCTCAAACTCGACGACCCAGAGCGCTCAGCCGAATGGCTCCGCATGTCCTTCGTCGCCGACCGCGAAAGTGAAATGACGCAAATCTCCCTCTGGCAAGCCTACCAATCCACCTTCGCCCCCTTCGGCGCCACACACCCGCACATGATCGCTGGGGACTTCATCAAACAAGTCTCCACAACGTTCGAGGGCGCTACAGCGCAAGTAGCTGGAAGCAACCGGTACGTTATTCGCGGGATCCGGGCGCGCAAGGTTCCGGTAGACACGGGGATGCTTCCTGGAGGGAGAGCGGGGGATAAGGGGAAAGAGTTGAGGAAGTGTTTGTGGCAGATTACGGTTCCAGCTGAGGCTGTGAGGGATCCTATTACGGGGGCTTTGGTTGGGGGTGGGACGAAGGAGATTGGGTGCGCGGAGTGGTTTAAGGAGGGGGAGAAGATGTTGGAGCATGTTTTGAGGGATCATTTGCAGTTGCCGAGGAAGCCGCCGCCAGTTGTCAGCGAGGTGAATGGTGGTGGGGATAAGATGGACATTGATTCGAGACCGATGAGTAGGCCGGCGAGTGCGATGGGTATGATGAATGGACATACTAACGGTAATGGTACGCCTGCGCCGGCGTCGAAGAGTGTAGGGGATATCTTCGACTTCGCGGCAGCGGATAAGACGACTTTTCGGTGTCGGTGGGCTGGTTGCAGAAGGATCTCGCCGGAGTTCGGTACGGCCAATGGTAGCGGTAAAGTCCCACGCACGGCGCTTTTCGCCCGGCATATTCAGACGCATCTCCCCGACACCAGCCTCGAAAGCACCACACTCTCGAAACACAGCCTCAAACCCGACGCCCACCGTCCATCTCTGTCCGGCGATAAGATCGTCCTGCAAGGCTTGGTGGACGAGAAGAATGACGCTTTCGGTGTTCCTCTCAGTGCTGCGCTGGTGTTGAGGAATATCGCGAAGTTCATGCCTGCCAGCTTACCCAACGCTGCGACGAATGGCGGGACGAAAGCACTGGTAAATGGGCATGGTATCAAGGAAGAGGAGGGGATGAACGGAGAGGGTGCGTTGATGGCGAAGGTGTTTGATGATGAGGTGGTGGAGAGGCTGTTTTATGCTATGACGTTTTCGAAGCCGATACACAATTATGTGGGCAGTGTACTGAGGGCTATTGGTAGGGCTGGAGTCTGAGTTGATGGGTGTTGCTGGGGTTGTGTTTGTAGCGCGGCGCTGGGGATGAGGCACGACAGACATAGACGTCCTAGGCCGCTATTACGGTGTTCAAGAGAGGTTTCAAGCTTGGCGTATGCATTGTCTGGTTTGTCTGTGCAGCTCCATTGCAGCCGTTTAGGCACGAGGCATCCATCTGACCGTGCATAGAGGAGGGGAAGCAAACATCCAAAATCAAAAGCCACACAGATGCCTTTCATAGGTACTCCAACTCTCCAGCGCGCCCAAGGAACAAATCAACTCGTCCACCTAAAGGCTAGTACACAGTGCCCCCTTCCTCAATGCCCCCGCGATTGGCCAGAAGGTAGGATTTCAGTAGCAATCCATAACCCAATGCCTGCATCACATAGTTGAAGCCAAGGAAGCCCCATTGATACCAAAAACACAATCCTTCTAACGCGAAAACAACCCAATCGCGTAGCGTGGGCGGCACATCGCCCTCCTCCCAATGTGGCCTCCCGAGACGGATGAACCAGCGGATACCGATTACTAGGATACAAGCCGCTTGAAGCCCGAGGGAGAGGAGACTTAGAGCACCTGGTTGGTAATGCTGAGACCGCATCTCGCAAGACTGGGCCCAGAGTTGCAGCAGTAGGGAGCAGGGCGCCACGCTCCAGTTGGCGAAGTTGGTCAGGCCAATGATGAGACCTTGTCCAATGTCGCCGTTCTCGGATGGCTCTGGAAGAGTGATGGCGGCGACCGGGAAGAGCACAATGGTAGCGTGCAGAAATGCTGCGATGACTATGAGTCGACCGACGACACCGGCGGTAATCATATACGAAAGTAGACTGTATCAGAGTCAACGTTCAGTTAGTCTGAAGAGGAGAAGGACAGATAGACTCACACCACGACAGAACATGCCCACTGAACGAATATCTGCAGCAGACCCAAGACGCCTCCAAAAGCTTGCAGACCCTTCAATTTACCTTTGCCAATCTGTGTTAGGATAGAACCATGCTGGGAATTCGTCGGCCAAGCGAAAGCGGAAACCAGAAGAGCGTCTGAAAGCTGGGCGTTGCTGAGGAAGACATTGAAGAGGATGTAGTAAGCCGAGATGCCTTGCGCAGTTGCGGCGTTTCGAAGCCGACTGATTTGGGGAAGGTAGGCGCAGATGGTGAGTACTAAGAGAGTTCTGCTTGGTGTTAGATATGGTACAACCACTAGTGTGGATGGTAACTTGCGTGTCGATCAGCACGTCGGCTGGTTTGTTGAGGAGGTGTCCTCTCCACATGATGTCTCTGTGGTGGGAATAAGGTGGTAGGTATCTTGACACGAGAAGCGCTGCCCATGAGCTATTATCAACAACTATGGTTGCCTAGCTAGTGAGGCGACCTTTGAGTAGTGATACTCACTGTGCCCCATGCATAGATGGCTCCACATCATTGTAGCTAAGCTCCGCTCCGTCACTCTCTACGACAGCTGTCAACGCCGCAGGACTGCATTAGCAGAGATGCCAGCTTGACACCAACGTACGCCGCACTCCCTCAAAATCCACACTACACTGTGTGATGATTTGAGGAGGAAAATGCATAGCAACGTGTACTTCCGGGTTGCACGACTGTTGGTTTGGCCGCCTGGGTTGAACAGCAAGGCTGCGCACCGCCCTCGCTCTTTCCCAGCCAATAGATAAGCTCAGATAAGGCCGTTACTCTGGTTACCAATCAGTGAACAGTGCAAATCACGTTACTTCCAACTTTGAACAGGCAAGCATCACTGCTGCACTCAATTTCATAGCGTGACGTGGGAATCACTGTCACATTGGGAATACGCTCAAGGGAAACCACAGACAATTGATCTTGACAACGACGTGCCCAACTTGGAGACGAGATGTCTGCCGCACAAAGCGTGCTTGGGGTGCCGGAGCTGCTCGAAAACATACTGACCCGACTGAGTCCGCACAATATCCTATACTACCAAAGCGTCTCAAGACAATGGCGGGACATCGTGTACACATCTCCAACGTTGCATCGGAAGCTCTTCCTCAGGGCCGACGCTGGTGCCGTCCCTTTGGTCGCTGGACACATGGCACGCGTGAAGAGACCTAGCTTCTGCTTCGGCTGGGATATCATTGAGCTGCAGTTGCGATGCGATATCAGCTTTGTTGCCAACCCTGGCCTCAATCATCTCTTCGACATTGGGGCCTTATGTCTAAACTTCAGGAATCCCAGGCAGCCCACGACCACTTTACTGCTCAAAGCTGGAATATTAGAAAGTGCCGGATCGAAAGTCTGGATGTCGATGTACCTCAGCTCACCCCCGGTACGACAACCTCCTATATTGGTTGGGCAAGATGTCCATGTACGCTGGGTCATGAACGAGAATGGCATCACTCTCCGCGACATCATCAACACTCTGGGTAAAGATGACATCGGGTCGTGGTTTGCACTGCCTAACAAGGCTTTCTATCGGAATGGCAAGCGGGACAGGAAGCGCATGGAGGGTTGGCTGGGCGAGTGCTTGTGGCTCGGTGACTGCTACGCTCTAGCGCAGACGCAGAAAAGCTCCGACCGAGTGGCAGTTCCGGTGAACTCGTACTTCTATCCAGGAGGAAAGTTGAAAATAACGTCGGGCACTGGTAGGGCTTTATCAGGTCCTAATTGATAGTCGCCAACGTACCAGTCAAAGCACTCATCGACGGCGTAAAGAAGTACTCCCCACCCTTTGGAACCACGAAGCGATTGATGCCCGACAACGCCAACGGCCTCGTAGCATCTTGTGGAAACAGCCCCTGCATATCCACAATCTTCTCCGTGTTACTCTGGCCCATGACAGCATCTAGACCTGCGCCTGGCGTCCTAAAGCCAGCGTTGTTCGCCCAAGTCTGCTGGAGAAACTGGAAACCTTTGTCGATGTTGCTTTGGTAGCAGACGAAGAGCAAGCCGCGCTCGCCGGAAGGGTTGACGTCCACTTCGTCTCCATAGGGGATGCCACGGCGCAGGATACGAAATTGGTTAACGGTTGAGCGGCCAAGGTCGCCGCGAGGGTTCATCTTGCGGATGTGAGCGCCCATTGGACATTTGAAGTTATTACCGGTCGCGTCGAACTTGAAGTTGTTGACCCGCTTGCTGTCAGCGGCGATACCGGTGTCGTCAAAGTCCGGTGACAACTCAACTGGACAGCCTGCAGAGTAGATGTCAGCACACACGGTCAGTCAAGGAATAGTCGACTTATCCGCCACTCACCACTCTTCCACCTCCCAACCAACCTCGAGCCCAGCTGATCCGACCAAGTCCCAAGCTGATTCGAAGCTTCTACAAGGAAATTATCCCACTCAGGTACCTTCTGCTCGAGCTTGCGGAAAGCCAGGAAGCTGCCATCAAGCATCCACGCCGGGCGAGACTGTGCTTTCGCATCGCCCTCCCGACCGCAGAGAATGACGCCTTGAGGCACTGTGTCCTGGCCTGGGGGTACATCGGTGCTCACGCCTTGCACGGCGGGCTCAGAGACACCGTCTAGGAAGCCGAAGCTGCCAGTTCTTAGCTTGGTTGAGAAGATGGAGTGGTGTGTACGTACTGCTCATGTCCCTTGTTCGCTCCAGGCCGCACTTTGCCACTGATCCTCGTTACTTCACTCATTGAGGAACCGAAGATGCTCTCGATCTTCTGCAACTTCTGCTGGCAGGATTTGTCATCGCTTCCCGCCGCTAGAACGACACCATGGATGTTCTGCGGGCTCGTGAAAGGAGTCTCCCACGCTGGGTCGGAAGTGCCATTCTGCTGCGGGTCATGCAATGTGTCTACAGCAGTCGTCTTCATACCACTCTCAAACGCCGACTCTTGAGTAGAGCCGGGGGTGAATTGGAAGTTGGCAAGCACTTGTGACATCTAAAGCCCTGTATTAGTGAGACGAGCGCAGCGTGAACTATGGTGGACGTACCTTCTGCAAGCCCTGGAATGAGAAAGCTATATTTGCCCCTGCGGTAGACACAACCTCACCAGACGCTCTCTTAGCAATTTTCTCACGACTCGACGCAACATGCACAGTATGTGCGACCTCTGCCGCCACTTGCTTCAGCTTCTGGCAGAAGGCCTTGGGGTCCTCGATCTTGAAGAAGAGGAAGGTTTCGGCCATCTTGGGCAAGCCATCAAGGAGGATGTCGCCTTGGATGTTGTCGAGGCTGAACTGGCTTGGTGAGCCTGTGAGTGGGATTTGGGAAGACATGGTAGGAGATGATACTCGTGGAGTCTGAGGAGAGGTCTCTTGAGCTGGAAGGAAAGGAGCGATGTGTACATATAAGGCTTACTTGGCCTAAAATGTGCTCAAGAGCTGAGCCTGCATATATTGTCTCGTAATGTGTGCAGCTGTTGTGCCACAGGGCTTGTGCCTACCGTTCCAGGCTTCAGGCTTTCGATGTATGCTCTCCGCAGCTGAGGTGAGATGCTGAGAACACAAAGAGCTTGGCCGAAGTTGCCAAACGCTCTTTGTTATCGGCTCGGCACTTGGCGCATGAGTTTGCTTGCCATGACCTGATCTTTCAGCAATTCAGCTTTACTCGAAGGCGTGATGTAAGCAGCCAAAAGCTTGTTCGAGGCATGAGACTGGCTGAGCGAATATGTACCTGCAAGCTTCCGAAGCCCAAGAAGTTTCGGACCTGGCATGATCACCGTGTTCAATTCCTATGAGGTCCGTTACGGTGGCGTGATGGTACTCTGTAGATGTGAGACGGGAATGGGACTGAGCGTGCAGGACTGGCTGACATTGCATCTGCGGTCAGGCCGCAGGAGATTCTTGTAGTTACGCGGCCATTGCTACACCCAGAGATTCATCGTACACTATACCGCTCAAACGTTCGTGTGCGTCTGCTGGCTGTTGTGTCCTCGTGAAGTAGCGTTGTACTCTAGGTGCGAGCCTCGGGCCTGTCATGGTACTGTCGAGCGGCCGAATGGCGGTCAGGCGTATGCAAGCTTCCCCTCACGGTTAGGCGGTATGCATGATAGTCCGGTGCAATGAACGTGGTGGTGTTGGGTGTTGTTGTTGCTGCTTTCTATATCTTTCGCCTCTTCTCCTCGAACTATCGAGGGTTGGCAGCAAAAGTCACTGCACCCCCGTGGTCTTGGCAAGGCTTACTGTCCGAGTTACTACTACGTTTACTAGCAAATTAAGACACGATTCCTAATCTAAACATATTGAAATATATATTATTTAAAAGAGGCTATTAAGACCTTACTATCGATACTAAAAGTAGACTAGTACGAGTAGTATAGCTAATATAGTATTAGTTTCCTCTTCCTTATATAGTACTTCTATAGCCTTATTCTTATTGTCTTAATTAGACGGTTAATACTCTTCTAATTAATCTTGTTTTCCTATATATTAAGTACTATCGCTCTTATCTTGTCTATAGAGGTTACCTTACGGTTCTTAAGCTTCTATTTTACTATCCGCTATACGTTCTTAATAATATTTAGATTCGGTAACTTAGCGCTATTTATAAGGACCTTAAAGTTATAGTTCTCTTATAGAAACTACTTAAAATAGTACGTAAGGTTCGAGGTAGACTTAGTACTATAAGATTCGTTATTATCTTTAAGAAGGATAACCTTAGTATTACGTAACGCCTTTAGTTTAAGTATAGGTATTATATAGCTATATAGTATCTAATAGACGTATTAAAGCTAGTTAAGGTTACTAGCTTCCTTCTTTTTATAGTTCGGTTTATAGTAGAAGTACTTATAGTCGGTTTTATTATAGTAGCGGTATTTATAGAAGCTCTTGTCGCCTATAAGTTTAGCCTCTTTATCGATAGTCTCTTTAGCTAACTATAGTAGATCTTCTTCCTCTAATAACTTAGCGACCTTTAAATATAGATTACTATTAATAGTCTTATTAGAGTCGTATAGAATTAGGTTCGACTTTTAGCTATATCTAACTATTACCTAAGTATAAAGCTATACTATAAATCTCTTAAACTTATACTAAATATAGCTCTCGAGATCGCGTTTACTAGGCCTCTAAATAACGTACTTAGTCTTTTAAGATACCTTATTAAAGTGCGTTTTATCGCTCTAAGCTACTATCTTCTAATATTCGAATAGCTAGTACCTTATAATCTTAGCATAGTAGTACTAGTCTTTAAGGTTCTAGTCCGATAACTAGCTCTTCTAAAGAGCCTTAAATTTAAACAAACTACGCTTCTAGAAGTATCGTCGTACTATATTCGTACTCGTATAGCGTCTATCTTTATTAAGAGAGTATATATAAGTAACCTCGTACTACGTTATCGTCCTATAGATAAAATCCTTCTTAATATACTATCTTATCTTTTAAAAGGTAAACTCGTCGATTATAGGCCTTCTACTAGTCCGTTTCTTTTTAGCTCTTTAATTATCTAATTCTTTATATTTCTATATCCTTTAAGTATTTAGCTAAGGTCCGTATTTCTTAGTAATCTTACTACGTAAGACTCTAGAACGGCGTATACTAAGTACCTTGTTTTTAGTAGGCGTATTATATTCGCGCTTTAACTTCGAGGCGCGACTATTTAGCGATAGCGTAGTTATTTTAGACGAAACATAATTCTTTTTACTTAGTTAAGGTCGCTCTTTTATTTAATAGTAGTCTTGTGTTGTTTAAGCGTATAGTTGCAAAGTTATGTAATTATAAACTAAAAGCGTAGTATAGTTCTTAGCCGCTTACTGCGCGTGTGGGGGTGCAGTTACTTCTGCTGCCAACCCTCGTATGTCGCCGCCGGCAGATCTACGAGATTCCGAGCGGATAAACCTTTTTGCGGGGCTTGAGAAAGTCGAGATTGAAGCTTGCATGGGCTTGAAGTTGTTCGAGGTCTGCGATAACAAAAATGCCGAAAAGAAAACGGGATAGCGACGATGGCGTCTCAGACGAGCGAGGCGGCGGTGCAAAGCAACAGCGGATTCAGTTCAAGCTGAAGCAAGGCATGGTCAAACTCGGACATGCTTTCAAGATCGCGAAAGGCTTTGAGCGACAGAAGCTGGGTCGAAGACAGAAGAATGCAGCCGCGCAGAAGAATGAGAAGGATACGCAGAGGATAGAGGCTGAGATCGCGGCGTTGAAGGTGCGATTGCTCTGATTCGCTGGAAGAGAATACTTGGCTGACAAGGTGGGCTTTGCGAAGACAGACACTTGATACCGCTACCTGCGCACGAGTACACTTATACAAGACTTTGTCAAAGATCAAGACCGTTGCCGAGTCACCTGATCTGCCAGCCGAAGTGCGAAAGCCTGCGACTCTTTCTACGGACACTGCAGTGCTGAATGTGCATGCTCGCTTGTGCAAGTCGAATCCGGTCTCAGAGGCTCTCTCAGCTACCTTGACCGATGTTCAACGTGCGCTAGGTATCAAAATCAAGCCTGAGGATGTAGCAAAGAAGCGCAGAGTGAGGGCGAAGGATCATGAGGCGGAGCCGAGCAAGGCGCCGAAGATCGCAGGAGGTGCAGGCGCAAAGGCTCGCGCACTGCCAGAGAGCATCTCTGGTGATGATGGAGAGGACGCTGGAGTGGTATCCGGCGCGGACATCTCAGACAGCGAGCTTGAGGCATATAACGACCGCCTAGCCTCTTCTTCCAACGAAGACAGCGAAGACGAGGATTTGGATGTAGAAGCCATCGAGCGCCGACTCGAAAAGGAAGGCATCTCCCGAAAGTCCACAGCGACCACAAACGGTGCATACGACCACGCAGCAGACCTCTCGCTTTCAGACGCAGACGAAGACTCAGCGTCTTCATCCCCTGAACCTCAGAAAGCGCGAGCTCCTGCTCCGAAGAAGTCCTCTTCTCTCCCATCGCTGTCAATGGGCGGCTATATCTCCGGCTCTGGTTCAGACCTCGACGACGACGTCGATGTAGCGCCCAGAAAGAACCGGCGTGGACAAGCAGCTCGGCGAGCGATTGCGGAGAAGAAGTATGGGACGCGAGCGAAGCATTTACAGAAGGAGAACCAGGGCAAGGGGAGGAATGAAGGGTGGGATGCTAAGAGAGGCGCGACCGATGCAGGTGCTGAGAGACGTGGTAAAGGATATGGCTCTACTGGCCGTGGCTCCCGAGACAGCAGACCAGCCGAACAAGCTCCCAAGGCGAGCATAGGAAGGGGCGCTGGTATTGTGAAAGCCAACCATAAGGACGACAACGGACCAATACATCCGAGCTGGGAGGCTGCGAAGAAGGCGAAAGAGCAGAAGCAGGCCGTGGCTGCGTTTGCGGGGAAGAAGATCACGTTTGACTGAGAGGTCGCATGTACTCTGTAAGGCTGAGTCGAATCGCAGAGTCGCACTCGGTATCGGTTTCGTTCAAGCGATCTACAACCCCATGATTTCGACGAATCAGAATCAGCCGTGCCTGCCAACGCGACGCAATCGCTGCGCCCCATTGAAGCTTTACATTGAAAGCATCAACAACGAGTGCAATTCTGTTGCCTGGGAGCTTTAGTGGCTACCGGTGTAGCACAACAACAAATGTTTCGCGGCAGGCGCGATCGAGCCCGAGAAACGCGAGGTGCGCTTTTGTGGGCCCTGGCGTCGAACGCCGTGGCTGCGCCTGGTCCCTGCATACAAACCCGAAGCAATGCGAGGTCAAGAATTGCAAACAATGATAGCAACGACGGTAGCCAAGGTAGGTATATAGCTTTCAATGCTTCCACACACTTCCTTGTCGGATATCCAAGCCTCTCTCAACTTCGACGGTCGTTCACAACACTACCACGTTTTGACACTGCACCTCGCCGTTCACAGATTGACACGACAACGACCATTCCATAACGGCCACGACCAGGTCTAATCTCTTCGGCACACGACGTCCACAATACACAATAGTACCAATTCCCGATTGCTACATACTCGAGAACCGGCAGCATGCTCTCAATCCGCGACGATGGTCTATCAGACTTTGAGTTCTACTACTACTCCCCATCAATGGCTGCCGCTATTATCTTCATCGTCCTCTTCGGCGTCGCGACGGCATTGCACTTCGCGCAGATGATCAGGACGAAGACATGGTTCCTCATACCGTTCGTCATTGGTGGGATTTGTAAGTCTCAACACAATATCTTGGCTTCGATAGCCTAGAGCTGGGAGTTGAGTGTACTGACGACTTCGACCAACAGTCGAAACAATCGGCTACATAGGCCGCGCCCTCTCCGCCACCCAAAGCCCAGGCCCCTACACTCTCGGACCCTACATCATTCAATCGATCCTTCTCCTGGTCGCACCCGCCCTCTTCGCCGCATCGATCTATATGGAGCTCGGCCGCATCGTCCTGATGATCGAAGGCGACCGCGCACTCTTCATCCGCCGGACCTGGCTCACCAAGATTTTCGTCATTGGCGATGTCCTCAGCTTCTTCATGCAGTCTGCGGGTGGCGGCCTACTGGCTTCGGGAAACGCAAGCTCGATCAGCACAGGCAAAAGCGTCATCGTGGGAGGCCTGTTTCTGCAAGTTATCTTTTTCGGGCTTTTCGTCATTGCGGCTGCGATATTTCATGTGAGGACGACGCAGATGCCGACAACGAAGAGTTATGGGTTGCCGTGGAAGAAGCATATGATGAGCTTGTACATCGTCAGTGTCCTTATTTTTATGAGGAGCATTGTCAGGGTGGTGGAGTATCTGCAGGGATACAGTGGGTACATCATAACGCATGAGGCGTTCTTGTACGTCTTCGATGCGTTGATGATGTTGGCAGCGATGGTGACGATGCTTTGGATCCATCCGGGCGAAGTTGCGAGGGAAGTCAGGGCAGCGAGGCGGACTGGTGGTGGGAGTGCGGAGGGGAGGGATAAGGATGGGGTGAGGATGGATTATATGCCTGTCTGAGCCATGGGCGATGGCGAATATGGGATACCTCAAGAGAACAGCCAGTCTGTCAGGTGCAATGCAGCAGGAGTTCGTGGTCCCCTATCGAAGCCATGTTGGCGGTATAGCTCTAGGCCAGGCTTCAAGAGCAGAGAAGGAAGCTAGAGACACGATGGACCCGAAAAGGTGGCATATCGATTACGAGCAGAGGTGTGTGCATAAACATAGAGTCTTTTTGGGCGGTATTTGCAGCGTTCCGAGCAATCATATATCAACATGACCCAGCAGCCTCGCGTGCCCTTTCTATCTCGGCGCGGCTTCTTCCGAAGACCGATCAGCTTCTGCTTCAATCTCCAATCTCTAATTTCCAACAACATGCCATTCTTCTAAGAGATCGCAGACTTCTGCATCGACTGATGCTGTGAAGGGCGTCCGGATCGGAAGGAATTCTTTATGGTGATGAGAGACCGGCCATTGACGCGCATCTCGTGCTTGGCATCTTGACAAAGCCACAGCGGACGACGTAGGCATCCATCACTCGAGAAAGGGAGAGCGATTACACCATCTACGGAAGTCAGTGAAGGCAGAACCTGGGTACTGTCGAGATACGTGGCCCAATACGCGGGATCTGAAGAATCTGGCGAGCCACTCGCGCCACCATGACCCAGCTAGGCACGAAGAAGTCCCGGCGAGGCTGCACGCACTGCAAGCGACGACGAGTCAAATGTGACGAGCAGTCACCATGCGCCAACTGCTTGAGAAGAGGCGATCAATGCAGCCTAGCTACATCATCGCCGAGCACTCCCGGTGCGACCAACGATCGAGACGAGACGCTGCCAGCTACCGCCGACGAGTACCTACAAGACATGGAGCTTATGCATCACTACAGCAGCTTCCTCTCGAAGCAACCACTGGCCGCCAAAAGCACCTACTCCCACCTCTGGCAGGACGTCATACCTGAAGAAGGTCTGCGGTACAAGTTCCTACTGCACGGTCTGCTGGCATTCACCGCGCTGAACCTAGCCCATCTTCGGCCTATGGAGTCCGCAAAGTACCTGGGTCTTGCAGACAGACACCAAACAATTGCTCTCTCAGGTTTCCGTACCGCTTTGGCTGGCGAGATTACTCTTGAGATGAGCGGAGCTTTGTTCGCTCTGGCATCGGTCATCTCCATGTCGTCAATGGCACGAGCATGTGCTCTTGCGGCTACGAGACCACCACCGAGATATCTCACGACAGACGATATCGCGGAGATGTTCTTCCTGACAAGAGGCGTTCGCGACGTTATCAGCGTCGCACGCGACCTCATTACCCAAACTCCTATGGCGGAATTGCTGATGGGCCATTCCATGCCGGAGTCGGAAGAGTCTCGCATACAACTTCCGGACTCCGTCATATCACACTTCAACACTGTGCAAGAGATGCTGAACGCCAGCTGCGACTCCGAGCAATTACCTCGTTCCACTGCGGCATTGGAGGTGCTCACAAACATTTACCGCAACATTCAGTACTTCAAGGAGACTGGTGATGTCGAGATGGGCCAGACCTGGGCATGGACGGCTAATCTTGAGCACGACTTCATACGCCAGATTCAGCACCGCCACCCGCCTACACTGGTGATTGTAGCGCATTTCGCGGCAGCAACCAGTATTGTTCATAAGGCTAGGGCTTGGTATACGACATATTGGGGCGAGTACGCCATGCAGGGGATTGCAGCGGCGTTGGATGAGAGCATGTACCATTGGCTGGAGTGGCCGCGGAAGCAAATGGAGGATGAGCTCGCGGTGCTCAATCCATAGCCCAGTGGACGTCCCCAATATCCTATGCACGCCACATGCAGCTGTATTCGGCTGTCGTATACCGAGATCTGTCGCAGAGATGAATGCTCCTTGTCCGAATCTGACACATCCCAGTCATGCTGTATACGTAACGAGCAGCTGTATTCATCGTCAGTAGGCTGAGATCATGGCGAGTGATGGAAGATACCCAACTGAAGGATCACATCTCCGTGATGTCATAGGTGCAATGAGCAGCTGTACAGTGTTCCCTCAGTATCCTGAGATCGCGATACAGAGAAGGGATAGCGTTCATGCGGATTGTTAGTATCTCCGTTTCACGGTAGATGCAATGAGCAGCTGTATTTGCTATCAGTATACTGAGACCGTGACACAGAGAAGGCATGGCATTTAACTAGACAGTCTGCATCCCCGTTTCATGTTGGATGCAATGAGCAGCTGTATTCGCAGTCAGTATACTAAGATACTGTTGTGGAGAAGGTGTACAGCAAGCAAAGAGTACTTTTATGCTAAGGTAATATACAGAGCAAGTTCACCAAAACTTTCCCCTCCTCTGGTCTCGTCTCAAACTCACTTCACCTCAAAACACTAAACCACGCTTCTCCACCAACGGTCTCGTCTCGTAAACCAACCTCCTCGCCTCTGGCCTCTTCTCACCATCCCGCTGCATCAACCATTCCACCATCCTATTCATCTCATGTGAGTAACTCTCACCACAAGCCGTTCCGTTACCGAGAAAGCTCACTTCTGGCTTGTTTAGCAGACAGCAGACAGCCTGGATAACTCCACCAACCTGCCAGATGTCGGTAGGCTTGCCATTCCGTCCCACCCAGACCCCGCGACCAGCTGGAACACACTCCTCAGGCAACCAGCCAGGCGTCCCGAATACGGTGAGATCTTTGTAGGCATATCCACCTTTGATGTCGTCAATGCTGACTACACAGCCGAAATCGCCTAGCACAACGCGCGGGTAAGGACTAGCTAGGTTGGATTGCTGATTGGTGAGGAAGACATTCGCTGGCTTGATGTCCAGATGGCACAGTTGGTTCCACTTAGGCTGCGGCGGTGCCTGGTGGGGCTTGTCCGGATCCATGCCGAAGTGGATGACCGAAAGAGCCTTGCTCAGGCCTGCGAGGATGTGCCAGGCGAAGTCCTCTTCGATGAACTGTCTATCTTGCCTGTGACGGCGGATGAGATCGTCCACACTGTCCTGGTCGCAGTACTCAAGGATTAGGTGCATGTGGTTGGAGGACCCGTCGTAGAACTGCTCAATCATTAGGTTGACAGAGTAAGAAGTCCCCCTCCTCATGACTTGGGCAAGAGCATGGCCTTCGGCGAACGCCCGCTGACGACGGATGGCGTTTGTGACGGCTAGACGCTTCTCGACAAACAGCCGACCAGTCTTGGTGTTCTTGACAAGGTTGACAGCATCGCTCATGGCGTCTGGAGTCGATGGACGGGTGTCCAGAGACCTCAAGATCTCAAAACGTCTGCCATTGGTCTGAAGGTACCGAATGGGAAGGGCGCCTGGATGGCTGGCCGGTGTTCCTGGAAGCTGAGTATTCGCTGGAGGCGCTGGTTGCCTGTATTGCTGCTGATCTGAAGACTGCTTGGCCGGGGTGCCGCTACCATAGCCCATATGTGGTGCCGAGCCTTGAGCAGCGGTCGGTCTATACTGAGGGTGCTTGGAACTTGCTCCAGCGGGGATGTTATGAGGCGATCCCCGACCGATAAGGATGTACCCGCCCTCAGTCGGATTTGCTGAGGCAGCGAAGCGGTGGTCGCGTCCAAGCCGTGCCGGAGAGGATCTTCGTCTACGAGGCGAGCCATCATCTGTGATACGTCCCGTCAGCCATCTGAGACCATCCAGATCATGCGGAGATGAACATACCGAAACCGCCGGACTCCAGAATCGATCGTGATCTGTACTCTGCTTCTGTGCAATCTGTCAGCTACCTGCTGTCGTCAATGGGCATCGGAGATGAACAAACCTGTAGCGCCTTCATCGCTGGGGATATCTTGTATACTTCTTGGCTCTGTACAATCTGTCAGTCGCCTGAGATGATCAATGGGCTTTGGAGATGGACATACCTCTATCTCCCGTGGCCTGCTCGGCTCTGAGTTGGTCTTGTATACTCGTTGGCTCTGTACAGCTTGTTAGCCAACTGAAAATGAGGTTGGGTGTCGATATGAACGTACCGTCAGAGTCTTGGGCCTGTAAGGCTGCCATTTCCGCTTTCATACGATTGACTTCTGCATATCAGGTCAGCCTACAGGACTAGAACACTGTAACTGATGCACGTACTAGCTGTTGCTTCCCGCAACTGCCTCTCGAGGCCTTCGACCCCTGTGCGATCTGTCAGTATGCTGCAACGTCTATAACCCTCGGGACTGAGACATACTGCTGGACGTCGCTGAAGGGAGCTGGGCCGGGCGTGCGTAGCCGTTAGTGATGCTCATACCGCCGAGGGCATCGCGCAGAACTCTCTCCATTTCCGCTTCGAGGTTTTCGATCGTTGCGCCGAAGTTTGAGGAAGGGAGCTGTGTAGGATACCCGTCTCTGTCCATGATATCCGTGTCGTCTGGTCAGGAGTCCTGGTGTGTTATGTACTGGCGTCAAATGTGTTGAAAGCCGAAGGAAGAAGATGCAGAACTCCAAAACGCCGTGCTCCAGAAGGCCGTCGGTGGTGGATGTAGTTGAGAGGAAGTCTGAAGAAGCGAAGCCGGCTAAAGGAGGCAGCTGTTTGACGCTAGCACGTGATCGGACGCTAGTCTCGTTCAGGCATTTATGCTTCGTCCGTCATTAGAGGAGGCAAGGTGTCGATATTGGTGTGCGTCCTTGAGAGGAAGAGAAGAGAGGCCTTCGAAAATGGAGTTGCTGTCGCCGTTCAGGAACGTTGAGGAATGCCGCCCGGTTGAGTATCAAACCTGACCACCGGATGACACCCGAGTTTCAGGTTTGTCGCGTGGTCATGCAGTATGCTATGGAAGGTATAAGCCTAGATGATAGTGGTAGATGTCGAAGATAGAAGCAGATAGTCCGAAAAGTCAGAGTAGATGCTGATGTATTGGAGAAGGAGAGGGTGGAAGCAGAGACATCCTCTTATACCCTCTCAACAAGGCAGCCTGCACAATGAGTGAAGTCAGTTCACTTTACAATCGCGCGCCTTCCTCATTGTCGCGCCTGCTTGCTGCTTTTCCCACGTGGCGGCGCACCTCAATGAAACGAACCTGCGGACTGGGCTCCGACACACATCGCCTATGATACTAGTTTATGACGAGAGGTTTGTTAAGCTCAGGAGGCCTCCAGGCTACTGTCATTGTATTGTGAGGTCTGGGAGGAGGAGAAGTGCCGTTTACACCAAAGGGAGCAAGTTCAACATACTGCCCTCCGTTTCAGGTGCTGCAGCGTTCTACGAATGTTCTCAAGATCAGCGAGTACTGCTAACCGAGCGGTCGCAAGACAATAAGGTACAATCATTGTAGAAGTGCCTTGGGAGAAGCAAGAGATTCGCGCTTGCTGCATCATTGGAACGAACTTGACCTGATCAATTGTCTTTCCGCAATTGCAGTCGTCTATGCCTCCTTCTAGGCAGGCGCGACTTGGGTATTTGCAGCACAATACGATTGTCGTGAAGTGAGGTCAAGGAGAAGAAGGACGAGTCTGGATGTAGATCATTCTGCGCACGGGCCTCACACGGGACCTCGCCGCCTCGCGAAGCTCCAAACGAGGCTCACCTTCCACCTTCGATCTTCAACAACGGCAGCGACCAACAATACCAACTCGCCACTCCACTCACAATCCTTCATCACCCTCATCGCGACCTCCGAGTAAACGAACAAGCGCAAACACCGCAGTCGTCCTCCCTTCAGCGCAACAACACACCCTCGACCTCGAACACCCCCGAACTCCGTTTAACCTGTACCCCGGAAACTTTCCACATGGCTGTACGTACGGCGCAAAACGAAGTCACACACATCCTTGACCACAAGTACTCACTCAAGACTATGCAGCAGCAAGCACCGCCAGCCGGACCACGCGCCTACTCGCAAGCCGCCAATAGCTACAACAACATACCGAATGGCAACCAGCCGCCAATCACTGGCCCAGTACCGGGAGCTCGCCCACTAGACCCGAACCAAGGTCGCGTCCAACAGATCGGCCATGCGAGGGTACTGTGCATAGCTGATGTGCGAGGTGAGTGAAAGCGATTGCATGCTGGGGTGATACTGTAAGCTTGAAGTGCGGCACGTGCTGATACTCTTCTGCGGTCTAGGCAACCTCCGGCAGCTGAACGAGCTTGCCCGCAACGCGAAGGCGGACTACATAATTCACACCGGCGACTTTGGGTTCTACGACGACAGCTCACTGGAGCGGATAGCGGAGAAGTGAGTCCCGTGACTCGAGCTTTCTCCGTATAGACATATATATATTGTACTGACCAAGCTGGGCAGGACACTCAAGCACGTCGCCCAGTACTCTCCCCTCCTCTCCGAACCCGTCAAAGCCGACATCGCACGCTCCGGTCCTCAGCAATCTGTCAAGGAGCGATTCCAGCGCGAGCGCCTCCCTCTCTCCGAGCTCACACAATTCCTCAACAAGACGTTCAAGCTCGACGTCCCGGTCTTCACAGTATGGGGTGCCTGCGAAGATGTGTCGGTGCTGGAGAAGCTGCGGTCGGGCGAGTACAAGATAGACAACCTCCAAATCATCGACGAGTCTCACTCACGGTTACTCGACATTGGTGGAGTGAAGCTGCGCCTGCTCGGCCTGGGCGGCGCGGTGGTCATGCACAAGATGTTCGACAACGGTGAGGGGCGGACAACGATTGCTGGTGGGCAGGGCACCATGTGGACTACGCTACTGCAGATCGGCGAGCTCATCGACACCGCGAACCGAGTCTACGACCCTACCGAGACCCGCCTCCTCATCACACATGCTTCGCCCGCAAGAGAAGGACTGCTCAACCAGCTCTCCGTTACGCTGAAGGCGGACTTCTCCATCTCCGCCGGTCTGCACTTCAGGTACGGCAGCTCATACAACGAGTTCTCCGTCAATCCATCCCTCGATCACTACCGCGGCAAGCTCTCGGCCTCAAAAGCGCAGTTCAACGACGTGTGGGAGACAGTCAAGCATGAGGTGGAGCCAGCAGTTGGAGAGAACGAGGCACAAAACAAGCTCTTGCACCTTGCGCTCGAGCTGGTCAGCAAGATGCCAGCTACTGCATCTGGTGGCAATCCGTTCGGCGGTGGGCCTCCTAACGGGCAGGTCGATGAGTCCGCTTTCAAGAACATGTGGAACTTCAACCTGGCGGATGCGGCGTTCGGATGGCTTGTGCTCGACATTGACCAAGGCCGGATAGGAACCGAGATGCGCGCGCAAGGCTTCAACTTCTCGCATAGAGGCGGCAAGGCCGGGCAGCAGCGGCCGAGCGCTGTTACCGCTCCCTCAAACTCCAGCATGGGTCCCACCGGCGGCAATCTGCCGACTCCGGGCCAGCAGCCACCGCCCATGGCACAGCAGCAGACGCGCTTGCCACCACAGGGTCCTGCAGCTCAACAACAACCGCCTGTCAACCAGCCGCCACCGCAGCAGAACGCACAGCAGCCGCTGGCGCAGAGACAATTCCAACAAGCGACTCAGCCAAAGCCCATCCAACAGCAACAACCGACTCCGATCCAGCCAGTGCAGAAGCCAGCCACACCTGCGGCTCCGTCAGGCCCAGCGCTGACTACTAACGGCACCACAGCTCCTACCGCCACCCTTCCGCAGACTAACGGCACAGCCGCGCCCGCTGCTGCATCACCTAAGCCAGCCGAGACACCTGCACAACCCAAGCAATCTCCAGCCCAGCAGCAACAACCTGCAGACCAGAACAAGGGTATCTACATCAACAACCAATCGCAGGAGCTCACTAGCGTCGAGGATGTGAAGTCTTCACTCTTCGGCCCTGAAGATGCTGCTAAGATCACCGGCGTGGAGAAGCGTGGCCCGAGAGGATGGGTTGTGTACTTCGCGGACAACCAGACCATGAGAGAAGTGTTGAGCAAGGGCGTGAGCAAAGAAGGTAAAGAAAAGTGTAAGAACATCGTGTTCGCCGAGCTTAGAATGCCCGCGGGACACAGTGGTCATGGTGCTCAGCGCGGTGGTGGTGGATTCCGCGGAGGCGCTGGCGATTGGCGTGGAGGCGCTGCCAACCGTGGTGCTATGGGTGGCGAGCCTAGAGGCGGCTACCAATCTGCCAGCGATGCGCGTACAGGCTCGGACAGCGAATCAGGCCGCGGCGGTCGTGGTAGAGGCCGAGGCGGTTTCAACGAGAGAGGCAGCCGCGGTGGAAGAGGAGGACGCGGCCGTGGAGGCGATAGAGGTGGTGCAGGTAAGCCCGCAGATGGTACTCCGGCTTCGACTCCGGCTCCTGCGCAGGCCGCCAGCGGGGGCGACTCTTAGAAAGAGGAAGCTCAGCCGCAGCGGAAGCAGAGTCAAGGCCGGAACAGCCGTGACTGGAGGAAGAGCAACGGGATTGGCTACGGCATTAGGGATGCGAAGGCTAGGGACTCCATGCCGCCACCGCCGTTGCCTAAGTCTGATGGCGCTGCTGTTCCTGGTGCTGGAGGTACGCCTTCGACAGGGATGATGGGGAGGCTAAGGGGGATGGTGCAGGATGTTAGGAAGGAGTTGGGGGTTGAGAAGAAGGAGGAGGAGAAGAAGGATGATGGGGATGGGAAGGGGAAGAAGGTGGATGACAACTTCTCCGCCTAATGTCCCCTGCATCGACTTCTGGAGCACCCTTACTGCTATCAGCTCTGAGCGATCACCGAACAGAGCCTCTTTCTTGCATCCCTCAAAACCCTTACTATCACGGCAGGCGCATTGAGGCGGGAGTGTGGCATTGCTTACGGTGTTTCTTGCTGCTATATACCAAGCGTTTCTTCAAACAGCATGTTATGTTCTAGAAATGGGTCGGCGAAGCGAGTGCGAAGATAAGGGTGGCGTGCAATAGGAGAGTAAGATAGCGAGGCTTTTCTATGTACTTGTAGTTCACTGATGGTTGAGCTTCGGTATGATATGTTTGTATAGAATGCTGAAGTACTACTGTTATTGAACAGGGGGTTGGTGCCGTGGCTGCTTGAAGTCTTTTCAGTGCCCTCGTCGCTGCCCGCTCTCACATCGTGCTTGCGGCTACGCGCTGCATCAACCATGATGAGTTCGAAGCGGTCGTTGGACGAGCTCAGTCAAGGGCCGAAAAGAGTGCTAGCGCTATCATCAGCCCTGCAGAAGGATGACCAAGCCACCCGTCTAACCACATTAGGGCATTGGTCTCCAAAAGTCTCCGTCCAGAAGACGTCTCCTGTGTAGAGGCGGCGAAAAGAAGACGGAACACGAACGAACTAAGCATGGCAAGGGCGTCGCTATTGTTGCCTACATGACTAGTCGCTCAAGACTCAGTAGCGGGTCAAATAGCGCCTTGCCTCGAACCTGCTGCTGTTCCTTGAACAGGACCTTGGTGGCCATGAAACTCTCCAGCTGTCCTATCACAACCACCGACATATTTGTTACGCTATGACTGCGACCATGACTGGCACAAACTTTGCATTCGTCGTCCAGGATGGGCCAAAAGTGCCGAAAGAAGCCCGCACGAAGATCCGCAAGCAAGCTATGAAGGATGTCGGCATCGCTAGGAAGCAGCGAGGCAACTATGGACGGGGTAGCGTACGACAGATGTCGGTGCGGGACGTCCCAATCAGGTCAGCAGTGGAAGTGGAAGTAGAAGTGGAAGTGGGTGGCAGCAGCAGTGAGAGGAGTCGAGCAAGCTCCGGAACGCCTACCTCATCCGGAGCATCGCAGTGGAGTAAGAACCTTACTGAGGAGTCCGACGATGTCGTCCCGACCCTGCCCATTGCAGAGAGTCTGATGCCCGGATTTGGGAGTGAGGTGGATATGTCATCCGCGCTCGTCATGTGCAGCCTGAGCCCGCATCCACAGTACGAGCGTGCTCGCTCAATGTTCGGCATTGACGTGATGAGTTTGTCCATCCTCACGAACTTCAACGTCGGCCATCGGGCAGGCGCTATGCTCTCTGGAGACCCAACTCGCTTCGCTTCTCTCTTGGGCCAACAGCAGTGGTCGTATCTCGAGTACGTCCCCGCACGGTATGGCACGAGCAAGTGCTTGACAGCAGCGACGGACTGCTTGCTCGCAAAGGTGCATGCCACTTTGTATCCGCGAGGGGCGTGCCCAGGACTGAGCGAGCGCTTCTACGGCAGGGCCCTGCGTAGTTTGCAGGATGCCATTGCCCATGCTTCGCGCGCCATGGACGCAGATGTGCTTTGCGCTACTCAGTTGTTGAGCCTTCACGAGCTACTTGATCCTGAAAGGGACACAGCATGGTCTCACCACATCCAAGGTTCGGCTCGGCTTGTCAGATACCGCTCAGCAGCTCGCTTCAACACCGACTTCGAGAAGGCACTGTTCGCTGCTCACGTCGGTGGAATGATCTCGGAATGCCTGCTGGGAAACATGCACTGTTACCTCGAGCAGCCAGAATGGTCTGCTCTGTATACCTCGCTCACCCAGGAGACACAGTTCTTGACGGACAGAAGCTCGCTAGCTATCAGATGTCGACGCGCGATGTTCTCTATGCCCGGACTGTGGTATGATGTTGGAGTAGCGGTCAATAGTGATGGACTCTGCTGCGATAAGACCGTGAGATCACTCGAAACACGATGTCGGGAGAGCCACAAAGGCCTATTGGCCTGGCTTGAGGAGTACAAATTACACTGCGTTCGCCTATCCCTTGCCTCCCCGCCAACAAGTGAGCTGGCCTTGCGAAGGGAGCTTTTCGGCTCAACTCTAGAAGGCTTGGTGTTGATCAAGCGGCTCCTAGCGACTGTCTGCGATGCCGACAGGAGAGTACTCGAGGTGGAGAGCCAGGCCCTGGCACACTTGATCATAGACTTGCAGAAGCAGCCGTCTCCCAAATATTCATGGTTGTTCAGTGGTCATGAAGTAGAGGTGGCCTCCACGGTGCTGGTATCCAAAGATCAGTGGGAAGAAGATTTGAGCGGCTGCGATGTCCAAGCGAGGTTGGAGGCTACCAGGACGAGATACAATATCTGGAGCGATTCCCTGCGCGTACACCCTTGAATGTTGTGTCATGGCCGGTGGCCGTATGGCGGCGAGCGCTCGTGGTATCGCTGCAGGCCGCGATGATTCTCGACGCCTTGCATATTTCCGCACTAGACATCCACCAAAGACATTCTCTGGCCTGCTTTCCACAGACCGAACATCGGGATACCAATGCTCCAAGCATATACACCCGTGCGCGCGAAAGCTACGACGTCATTCGTGATCGTGATG
>JAKLLW010000151.1:0-52040 GCA_022814695.1 Neocatenulostroma microsporum
AAGTCCTCGTTCTATAGACCTATAGTAATAGCCGCGTACCTCGTATTACTCTCTCTTATACGATCCGCTACCGCTTCTACTATATAAGCTACCTTATTCTTAGCCTCCTTATACTCTCTATAATATAGCTCCTTACTTATACTCTTACGCTAATACTTACGTATCTACGCCTCTATCTCTTTATAGTTACGAATTATCTATACCTTCCTCTCTTTATAGTTACGAACGTATATACTAGAGAGGTACTCGAGTTCGAGCTTACTATCGTCCTAATTAGAGTCGTAGCCTCTTCTACTAATCCGCCTCTCGCTCTCTATAATCGTATAGAGAGATAGCGTACCTAAGCGCGGTACTAGCCTATCTACTATAAAGACCGCGTACTTATAACTAGTATATCTAGTATTATAGAAGAGAGTACTAAGAATACGTATTTAAGACTTAACGTAAGTAGGATACTTAAACTCCCTTAATAGGTTAATATTACTTATCTTAAGGACCTCGGTACTAGAATAGAAGCCTTAAAGGCCGAATATATCGGTTAGATCGTCCTTCTTAGCGAGCTTAAGGTTTATATTACTATCGGACTTATTAATAGGAGTAGCTACGAAGTAAATAATCGGAGAGTTCGCTATATTATCGTTATAGTAGAGGAGCTAGGAGAGGTTAAGTACGCTCTCGATATCCTTAGTAGTAAGTCTATACTTCCCGACTCTAAACTTCTTATCTAGTATACTCTTAATATCCTCGATTTTCTCGATAGCGAGAATAGTATAGATAATATAGCTAGTATTCTATAGAGTACCGATATTAGTACGACTATAGCTATTAAATATCTAGTAGAAGTCGTCCTTTAAGAATCTCGGTTTCGAGGTAGTAATATAGTATACGAGATTACTATAGATATCGAATATAGGCTAGCTCTAAGCGATTAATGTAGGAGATAGCTTAAAGAAGGTCGGATATAGCTTTAAGTAGATACTACCTATAGCGTTTAAGAAGTAGATAAGGAAGGTAAAGTATAAAGGCTAAAGCGTTAGCTTAGGAGTAGGAGCTAGTTTAGAGAAGGTACCTATAAGAGTATTAGTAAATAAATACTTAAGATTAAGAGTACGTAACGACTTACTATAGAAGGTAAAGGGCTTATAAGATTACGACTAGTAAATATATCGAAGTATAGAGCGAAGGCGGCTACCTATAAGAGTATTAGTAAGCGGTTACTTAAGATTAAGAGCGCGTAACGACTTACTATAGAAAGTAAAGGACTTACGAGATTACGACTAGTAAACGTATAGAAGTATAGAGTAAAGGTAGCTTATTCTAGAGCGATAGTAACTATATAGTATAAAGATCTTATAGCTTAGCTATAGTAAGTAGTACTAGAGGTAGTAGTCGGTATTCGTAATATTAGTAGTTATAAAGGTCGAAGTTTAAAAGATTAAAGTTTAAAAGGTCGAAGTTAGTAGTAGAATTATAGTAGAATCTATTAAGTAACTATACCTTTAGTACGTTCGCCTTAGGTAGACTAGTACGTATATAAGTTAATAGTAACTTATCGCTTACTAGTAAGTCCATACGCCAATCAGACTACGCGCTCCAGTTCCGCGGCCGGCACCAGCTCCGTCACTCCGTCGTAACCGCTTTGGGAGTGAAAGTTGTACTGTTATCACATTGAAAGGATGCTTTTTCGCAATCCGAGGACGCCACGTACCTGGTCGTCTGGTCGCGATGATTGGACAAGGTTCGTATGCTTTGCAATACTGATGCGAAATGATCACCCTGCATCACCTGGAAGATGCGGAAGCTGAATAATTCCCGGATGACGCTCGTCGCCATCTCGGCGCATGACGACGAATATAAAGTCGATCGTCGCCCGAGGTCAATGGTAGGTCTAAGATCAAGCTAAGCTCTAGTGTGTATACTCCAAGGACATGTTCAAGACGTCTTCTGCTATCCGTCAACGTACATTGCAAACATCGTTTCGCGCAACGACGAATCCAACCTTCGCACAACGAGCCAATATGACGAGCACGATCTTCAAGCATATCGACACGACGACCTACAGCGGCAAGCCATGGTCCAAGGTTGACGGGCCTGGTACATCGTTCAAATTGAAGGACTACGAGCGCACCGTACACAATATTCGTGGTAAAGAGCAGGATTTCAACACCGACAACTCAGGCTTCGCCGTCTACAATAACCCAGCGAAAGAGAAGAAGTTCACGGACGACGCTGCGGTACGCAATGCCTACTACCAAGAGGTCGAGGACATGCTTCGAAAGCGGCTACCAGGCGTCAAGAAAGTCGTAATCTTCGACCACACGATCCGCCGACGGGAGAAGAGCTCGCCTCGCCAACCGGTCCAGCAAGTCCATGTCGACCAAACGCCCGGTGCCGCAGAAGTGCGAGTACGGCGACATCTGCCACCAGATGAGGCCGAAGAGTTGCTCAAAGGCCGCTACCAGATCATCAACGTCTGGCGACCAATCGAGAACCCAGCGTCCGACTTCCCACTCGCCGTCATCGACTGGCGATCAACCTCACCAAACGATTTCATCCCCACAGACCTCATGTACCCCAAGCGATCAGATTCAGTCATGGACGATGACGACCGGGGTAAAGAGAAGCTGCCGGATGCGAAGTCGTATGACTCGACTGAGGGCTATGAAGCAAGAGGTGAGACACTTGGTGTTGCGGCGAACGAGGCACACAAGTTCTATTACATGAAGGATATGACACCGGAAGAGGTCATGCTGTTGAAGTGTTTCGACTCGAGGGGTGAAGGTATGCCGCAGGGTGTGAACGGGCTTGCTGTGCGAACTCCGCATACTGCGTTCATTGACCCTAATACCCCGAAGGATGCACCTGGGAGGCAGAGCATAGAGGTAAGATGTTTGGTGTTCTATGAGTAAGACGACGGGCCATCAGAAAAGTAAATGGTGGGTACATAGCTACGTTTCCACCACACGTAATGAATGCACCTGACACACTACGTCACGAACACTTGAACAAAGGACTATCCTCACTTTCCATCGTCTGACCTGAGATCGTGATATCATGTCCCGCCTGATCGTCTCCTCAAATCAGGATCACTCTTCACGAAAGCGATGGCGATCCGCCGCGTTCGATCGATTTGCTCGGGTGTGAGCCGGATACCAGCTGCTGGGCGATTTCCTTTTGAGACGTAGTTGTAAGCTTTCGCGACTTGCAATAGCGTTTCGTCCACCGGTTCTTGCGTGCCTTTACGCTCGCTGTCAGCTAGCTTCAGTGGCTGCTCGCCAGTGACGTTGCCCATATCAATTTGCATGATCTTGTCGCGGAGAGTCCTGTCTGCCTCGATTGACGAGCGCTTGCTCCCCCCAGTCTGCCGGATCTCATTTGGTAGGTACAAAGAACTACTCGGTTCCGCCATCTGGAATCGTGGCAGTTGTGGACCCTCGACGGCCACTGTGGGTATTGTTGGTCTAGCAATGTGTATGTCGACGATGAACATGGTCTCGTCCATAACACGAGCCTCAAAAACACTTGCAACTAACTCGACACTTACACCTTGGCCATATGTCACCTTTTTGGTTGTCGGAGTCACGTAGCAACCCCCGTCTGCCCTAGGATGGGTGCAAAGTCCCACCTGATGAGAGCATGGCCGAAGTCGTTGGTATGCGGCTTCGAGCGCATCGACTGGGGAATTGACCAAGTCCACTGGAGACACAATGTCGATTGCCGGCATCTTACGGGACCCGGTGTATGGAGCCTCGTTTTCCGCCACCGTATTATATACGAAGATGACGTCCACTTCTTGATCTAAGTCACTGATATTGAGGCGTACTGCTCCACCAGATGTGCCTCCTGGTCGAGAATGGTTGCTGTGCATGACGTTCGTCTTGAGGCTCCAACCATTCACCGGATAGCGAGCGGTGATGAGCGAGAGTTCAGTGCTGGCAGGACTCGTTTCTGCAATGCGTACCCAGAACTTTGTCGATATCCGTGGCTGCTTATGGAGCCTTCCTATGTTGACAAAAGTCGGTTGGGTAGAGACAAGCTTTTCAGTCTCGACAAACGCCAACCTACCCGAAATCCGGTTCTTGTTGGGTCTCCGAGTCTTGGCCGCTTCCTTGAGGCCGCGCGAAACCGCGTACTCGTCACGTCCACCGACTCTTTGGAGTCTGAGCGCAATTGTTCCTCGGAAATCATACTCGAAGTGGCAATGTAGCACGGCTAGAAACTCCTCTGCGGTATACACTGGATCCAGCTCAAACCCGATTCGCAGGATTGGTACCGCAATTCGGAGACCTCGATTGGTCATTTCGTATTGTGCTGGTCTTCCCCAGGGCACAACATCGCTGCAACCCGCAAAGTCCGCTGGAGATTCGGCCAACAAGGACCCATTGTGACCGTTCTCCTCTCCTATGCCCCAGGCAAAGACAGACTGATCATTAGATTGTCTGATGATCTCCTCCTGGAGCCTCGTGAAGGCTTGGGAGCCTTCGCCATAGAGCATCGGTATGCTAACCCCGAACAAGCCTAGTAGGCAGTACGCCTTGTCCTCGATTCGCGATGTCTGCCTTGCAGCGGCCCACGACATACGTTTAGCCACGCTGAGCTCAGCCAGTCCTTGATCCCCGGTGAGAACGGCCGTGTCTATCTTCGTGATCGTTGAGAGGGTAGATCGCAATGCCTCTTTACTTCCAATATACGTCCACTCCCGGCTGAAAAAGATGACAGATGGCGGAGCGATCAACTCTTGCAGTGTCCAGCCGCGGCGGAACCAGTTACTGGCGGCGAAAGCAGCTCCTTGCTCACTTTTTGACAAGCACAGCGGATCGACATCAGGCATGGTTCTCCTCCAATTTCGACGCGCTTCATCATCAGCAAAGAACCTGCCCGGAGGCTCCTCCAGAGGCTGTGAAACGTCCACAAGATAGGCATAACACACTTGAGCATTGCCGTACCATCGATACATAGAGTTTATGCTTTCTTGAAGTTCCGCACTGCTGCTCTTGTCGATGCAGCATGTATCGATCCAAGCCCACTCCAGATTATCCTTCTTAGCTTGGTCCAGCGTATACCGGATCTTCTGGAATGCCGCCATCTTCTTCGCCTTCCTTATGTCCTGCATATCGCGGTAAGATACCTCACTCCCGCCCCAAGTATGCGATAAGATTGCATATGGTGGGAGCTCGCTCTCGATGAACTCCCAGAGCTGCAAGTCGACGTTTAGCAGCCTCATATCGCATTCCTCTCATCTGTCAATACGGCGACATCCAGGCACGATCCAAAGCCTTGCACGCCTCGTGCATGGCAACAACTGGATTGAGCAGAAGAGTAGTGGAGCTCACATGCATCGTACTCGCAAGGCTGCGATAGGCGTGCGGGGTCCGCGCCACAAGTTGATGTTACGTCAGCAGCCATACAATGTATCCCCTAGGTCTATCATCTATCATACACCCACCTCTCCTGACCGTCGCTCAAGTACTCTCCCACTCAAGACTCAAGCTCGTCGCATGACTATCACTCGTATAAACCGTCCCCTGCGTACTCCCGCTCGGCACACTGTCCGCATAAAACGTCTCCTCACCGCTGTAGACCAAATTACTCCCGTCCGCGGTGAAAGTTGAGGCACTCGAGACGCTCGACCCGCAGCTCAAAGCACCACTCACAACAGCACACTTCCCTTTACTGCTCGAAAGCGTGAAGCTGTCTCCAGAAGCCGTGGCGGTGAAAGTCGCGCAGGTACCGGAGACGTACCATTTCCCTGCTGAAATGATACAACCAGTTTGGCTGCCGCCGGTGATGACGTTGAGGTAGCCTTTGCCGCTGAATGCTCCGCCGGTCGAGGTTGCTGTAGGGGCTGAGCCAGTGGATGTCGCCGTCTTTGTAGGTGAGGACCCGGTCGTAGTAGATGTGGAGCCCCCGGAGCTCTTGGGTAGGTACTTGATACCCGTGCTCGGGCACGTACTCTTACTCCCTACCAAGTCCGCTGGCTCGAAAGTACCTGTCTGGACGGAGCCCTCAACGTTGAAGAAGTACCAGATCTCGCTTAGCGTGCTTCCGGAGCACCCAAGGTAGACGGACTTCCCATCCCTGTTCGCTCCCAGCGCGCTCTGGATAGCCGCAGAAGTGTACGTCGCAGACGAGCTAGGCACAATGCCCGCATCGCTCAACCACTCATAGCTCGGCAAGCTTTTGAACAGGTTGACCGTCCTGTTGAAGAAATCGGGGACCTCCTCGGTAGGTTGGTAGTCGGTGTAGCACTTCGTGTCAAGAGTGGAGATGCAGGTGCCGTGCTTGCCCCATTCGTGCTCCCAGAAGGATTCCGCGGTACCTGAGTCGGAGACCCAGTAGGTTTGCATGTAGCTTAGCAAGTCATCTGCACCGAAGGCTTGCAGGATCTGGGTGATGTTGGTGTAGGCGCGGGAGTCGTCGCAGTTGCTGTCGTAGGTGCCGTCGCAGTTGTCGGGCTGGTACATCGTTAATGTTCGCTTATTGGTGTTGATTAAGAGGGTGTGTGACTTACCCAGAGACCGTGAATCGTCCAGCTATCTGATGGACCAGAGACTGGGTCGGTGTCCCAGAACTGCGTCTGAAGGAGCGAGCCTCCTGGCGCATTGAAGCAGCAGAGGTTCGAGACGGCGGAAGTGTTATGGCAAGATAATTGCGTATCCGTACATGTCGTCGAAGCACCTATGTCGTAGCTGAGTGCCCTCGAGACAGGACTATTCAAGCCAAGGACATTTTGAGCGCTCCCAAGCGCCGAGAGGGCGAAGCCAGAAAGAGATCGAACAGAAGGCATCTTGTCTGCAATGTTGGACCAGCCTGCATCGTCGAGATGGGCATGAGCTGCGTTTTGTAGGGTCTCGTAGAGCGCCATAGCTAGTGGTAATACCGTAGCCTCGTTACTTCGGAGGGTCCGAACTAATGCAGGTCCACAGCTTCGTATCCTGGATTTCTGGAGGAGGAAGGTGGTAGCAAACAGTATTAAAGATACGGATCTGCGAGTCTGAGGATGACGCTCAGCCAGTCGAGCTCATGTGGCCAAGAAGTCAAGGCATGCTTGAAGCTGTTTCAGGTTGCTCGTCCGAACGGAGGTCGCCTGCTAGGAGAGCGTGTCGTTGGAACGTGGTGTTTGTGATTGGCTGCAAGGGGAGATATGCATGTGATTGAAGGGAGGGAAGATCATCCGCTCCGATGCCGCGAAAGGCGTGGGGGTGTTGTGAGTGGCTGGTTCCGATTTCCGAGGTTATCGCAAGACCTCATGCTTGCAACGCGATGTCAGTCGTCGAGATGATCATACTACCATGCTGTTATCGGCGGCCCCTCGAGCAGCTAGCCGTCATGGCAGCGCAGGAGCAGGACAATGGTTGAGAGGTGGAGGTGTGCGGTACAGCTCTTTGCAGTCGAGTATCAAGATCAGCAGTGTACCGGCACCGCATGCTGGAAGTATTGCTGTCATCTCGTTGAACCGACCTAAGGCTCGCAATGCCCTCTCAAGATCGCTGCTGTCTGAACTGAGTGGAGTGATAGATGGACTGCACAGAGAAGGCGGAAAGGGAAGCACAAGAGCGTTGATACTGGCGAGTGAAAGCGATGATGCCTTTTGCGCGGGTGCAGACTTGAAGGAGCGATTGACTATGACGTCTGAGGAGTATGTCTTTTACACCTTCTCGTCGTACGTAGATTCAGTATGCTGATGCATCGCAAAGCGTAGAAGCCTTCCTCAAACAACTTCGCGGCACGTTCACCCGCCTCTCCACCCTCCCCATCCCCACTGTCTCCGCTATAAGCAGTACGGCCTTCGGCGGCGGATTGGAGCTGGGGCTATGTACCAATTTCCGTGTCATGGCGTCCACCTCAACCGTAGGCTTACCTGAGACCCGTCTTGCTATCGTGCCAGGCGCAGGAGGGACCTTCCGCTTGCCAAAACTCATCGGTGAAGCGCGCGCTCGCGACCTCATCTTGACCGGCAGAAGGGTCTCTGGACCCGAAGCGTACTTCCTCGGGATGTGCGATCGACTTGTGGAGGTTACGGAGGAGCAGCAGAAGACGCCTGGTGTTGCGAGGGGTATGGTCATGGCGCAGGCGGTGGAGATGGCGAATACCATCTGTGAAGGTGGACCGGTGGCGATCAGGGCGGCGATGCAAGCGCTGGATAATTGGAAGCTTGGTGAGAGGGCTGAGAATGCGGCGTATGATATGGTTATCCCGACCGAGGATCGCACGGAGGCGCTGAAAGCGTTTGGGGAGAAGAGAAAGCCTACGTTTAAGGGGCGGTAGAGTGTACAGCGTGGTTCTCACGAACGTACAGGTACAGCACGCATGAAGCTCACATCATTCGTAAAACCATCGAAGCGTGCAACCGAAACATTCAATGTCTGCTCCTTCCCGAAACGGTCACATGGCCGTGTCCGAGAAGGGAAACTGTGAGAATGACGAGACTTCACTTACACTATGACGTCGGCTGCGTGTTGCCTATACAACGAAGTCACAGGCTTACGCAAGCTTTTCTCCAACCTCACATTGTTTTCACTTTTGTTTATAGGAGCTTGCTGACATCCACATACACAACAAAACACTTGCACCAGGGTCAGAAACATCAACATCAGCATCACCACCTCCGTAATCCAGCACGAAAGCAACCCACAAGCAGATCACATCAAAAACCGTACTCTCAACCAGACCACTCTTTCAATCAACCACACAAGCCAATATGTCTTCCAGCCCGAGCAACGCTTCCAGCCCGAGCAACCAAAAGGAGCACCGCTCCTACGCGCCACGCAAGTCCGCTCTCACCACCACCAAGGTCACAGCCACCTCGGCTACGCTGGGCAACTGGCGCGATGCGGACGGGCTGCGTGCCGCTACCCCTGGCGAGAAGCCAACAACTCCGGCAGCCAAGACCGGCGTTCCAGCGTCTTCACCAGCCAACGGCAACATCTCCGGCAGCACTCCCGCCAACCCGTTTGCCACTCCTCCCGGCAACCCGGCCTTCGGGACGAGCGCGGCGTTCGAGAAGGGCAGGCTCGCCGCCCTCGCGTCCGGTGGCAAAGGCCTGCCGCAGCCCATCTCAGCAGGTACTAAGCCCACCACCCCTACGAACAGCGCTGGCTTCCCCAAGAAAAACTTCGTCACCCCGACTACCCCAGCATCCCGCACCAGGCCCGGCCAAACCCCAGCTTCAAGTGCCCTCTCCGCTCCGCTATCAAGCAGCAAGCAACCCGCCCCCGCCATGACCCAAGCATCATCCAGCAACCAAGTCGCTCCCATGGCCAGAACGATGTCCCTCGCCCAGTTCTCCCACGCCCGCAACACCCGCCTCGCAGCCATGAAAGAAGGCGACCGCATCACCGCTCAGGTCATGGCCGACATGCAGCGCACCTGCACGGATCAAGAGGATCTCGCTTACATCAACCATGTTTGCCAAGGCATCTCTACAGTCGTCAATCACTTTATGTATGATGTGGATCCTCCGGCGCCTAGGTCTACGATTGAGTTGGCGTTGAAGACTGTTTCTGAGCAGTGGACGGAGAAGTGCCGGAAGGCGAATCCGAATTTCGACAAGGAGTTTGCTGAGATGGAGGAGGAGGCGCAGAGGAAGATCAGGGCCGCGGAGTTGAGAGCGAAGATGGAGAGGACTAAGGGGTGGGTTGCGGGGACTGTGCCTGTGGCGGAGAAGAATGGTGGAGGTGATGGCGAGGAGAGGGAGATTGAGGAGGGACCGGCGAAGAAGAGGAAGGCCGGAGCCAAGAGTAAGCCTCCAGCCTACTAGCATTGAAGTGGCGACGGGCTGACAGTCTTTGCAGATGTGGTTGACGTGGCTGCTGAGGAGGAGGATGCGATGGATGTCGACTCCTCCTGAGCTGCCTTGAGGAAGCTACGAAAGCGCACGCGATGATAACGACAAGGACGACCACGAGTGATACGACGATCATGAGGAGTGCGAGCATGGTTACGGAAGTAAGTGATGCATGAGGCTCTTGGATATGCATGAGCCTGTGTGCTATCGGTTAGTCTAGGCGAGCAAGTATGAGTTGTCTTTCCACGATCCTTCCACATCCAATCATATCTCCTCCTAACTGTCTCAATTTTCATATGACTCTCCTAATATCCGCGTGCTCACATGCTCGGCCTGCTGGCAAAGATCTGTATATGCCCGCCACGTATCACCTTCAGATGTCTCCCAGCTACGAGGCTATGCTCAGCATGGTATATCCATCCTACCGTAGGTCTACATCTCGGCCTTCCTCATCGAGCACTGTTGCAGTGCATACATACCGAGATGACGGATACACAGCAACCTTCGAAGGCTTGCCTCAAGAGGCATGACAGCCACAATCCCAAGGTCGCCTCTGCAGCCAACGAAAGCGACGCCCTCGATGACTTCATCACCTGCATTGCTAAGCTCATGGTCTCAGACTATGACATGCGTACTGGCACTGTGCGATCGCCCTTCATCCGTCCGGATCTTGCACCAAACTTACACTGACGCTGTGCAGGGAGCTCTCAAGACAGCCGCCACGCCAGAACAGCTCCGCCTCTCCCATAGGATCGATGGCGAGGTCGTGGAACTGATCCTCGCTACGGAGACAGCAAGGAAACATGAGAAGTTGGCGGAGCGCAACGGCCTGCCGACGATGAGGAAGCTGGTGACAGAGAGGTACACGGAGCTGATGCTTTAGAGCCGGGGTGCGGGAGCGATCACATGTAAGGGAGGGAAAGGCTTGCTGAATTGTGCGGGAGCATGTTGGCGTGACTATTTGTCAACGCAGGGAGCAAGGTGACTTGTACCGGCGGCTGGATCTGTTCGCTTCGAAGTGCTACTGTGTTGTGGGAGTGTCGGTGGATAACTGGCAGTAGTGAATACAGGACTGCTTGAGCGGAGAAGAAGCATTCACTTGATGGCGATCACATGCAGCGGCTGATCCCGTAGCGAACACCTCTTCCTGCATCACTCTTACATCTTGCACACGCCCTTTCTCACTGACGTACAAGCAGCGCAACCTTTGTCAATAACACCGACAATTAGATTAAGACCCTATCGACCGCGACAACGATCCAAGAATGGCGAACGGAGAAGACGAGTTAACCAGCGGCGAGCAGAAGAGAAAGCTGTGCAGGCAGTTAGCGATGTTCTTCAAAGCCCAAGCAATCGTGGAAGGCTTTCTCGTGAGCATCTCCAACCCCAGGCAGCCTTATGTACACTGACGTCTACATCTCAGACCGACACGACCTCCCTCGAATTTCCTCCCGAGTACCACCACGCTTCAGAAGTGTTGCGAGAAAATGGAGACACCAAGAAGACCGAGGAGGCTGTCAAGAAGATGGAGAAGAGCCGAGAGCAGAGGGAGATTGTCATGCTTGCCAGGAAGGATGCGAGGAAGTTGACGCTGAAGGAGATCGCGGACGGCAAGATTGCTTAGCATCATCCGAGAGCACTCGACGTATAGGAAGCTATGATGGACGGAAGTTAGCTACGAGGGCAAGGCTAAAGGCACATGGGCATCGTACCGCGTATGATAGCTAGCCAGGCATGGACGCTTCCCATGCGTTATGTCAGGTGGAGATGAAGTCGTTACTGTCAAGCCTACTTCGTTACCCGTTGCATTGCGCCGCAATATCTGCTACCACTACTACCCTGCGCTTCTTTGGGTTGTCTCTATGAGGTTGTCTTCTACACAATCACCACATCCGGTGGGTTCTGCGCCGCTGTACCGTCATGAATTGAAGCCCTGAACCACGCTGCAAGCTGCTGCAGCACATCCTCCGCCGCCGTTTCATAGCCCCTCCGGCGCAACACAATCCTCTTTAGACTTCTGAGCGTACGCATGCGATCGAGCTGGTACTCGGCGCGCAGTTGCTGCACAGTCTTCCCGTCATACCCTGAGTTACTCTGAACGATGAGCTCGGCCCAGACCCACTCCATCGTCACCACCTGTAGGTTCTTGCACTTCAGCATCAGCTCCACGTCGTTGTTGACCGTGTAGACACGATGCCGAAAGCGTGAGAAGAACGGGAACTCGATCTGCTTCAGGGCATCGAAGCCGTTGCAGTAGTTGGCGGAGATCGGTGAGAGATCAATGCCGGCCAGCCACTTCTGGTACTGGGCGTTGCCGGGTCCACTGTGGACACTGAAGGTAGTGTTCTCGATGACTGTGACGATGATTTCCAGCCGTAGCTTCTTGTTGGCGTAGGCGATCTGTGGCAAGAGCATGCCGGTCCGTGGGCCGTAGCGGCCACCCAGGAAGACGGGAAGATAGTCCTTCCCGACGAGGTAGTCGAGGATGCGGCGACGGATCTCCGTAGGAAGCTTCATGATCTCGAAGGTATTCTTCTCGTCAATACGCCTCTGAATTCTGGCGTACGCCTCGGTCATCCACCTGTCGTTGTCGTACTCAACAATCTGGCGAGTGACAGTCAGCGTTGTACGACCTGAATGCTACAGGTCGATATTACCTGAACGCCTGCCAGCTCCACAAGCTTCTCAGACACCCACTCCCTCTCGCCGCTCTGTACGACCTGGCCGATTGTTAGCAGCCGTCACTTCTAGCTCTGAGTCGACTCGGATACCTTAAGGCCCATCGTCTCTGCCATTTCCTTTGACATCCACTTCTTCTCGCCGATTTGGACGACCTGCTTGCGAGTCAGCAGCCGTTTCTGAAGCGCTGACAATTGACTAGCATCGAGTACCTTGACGCTCATCAGACCCGCAAGCTTTTCCGACACCCACTTCTCCTCGCCGATCTGTATGACCTGCCCAATTGTTAGCAGCCGTCAGCTGAACACTGACTGGATTGGAGTACCTTCTCGCCGTTCGCCTGGCGGCAGACCTGGGCCCAGCTGAAGTCCTTAAGGTCGAGGAAGCTCGGGTTGGCGTTGATAGGGCTTGAAGAAGACATCCTGGCTTGAGGCTAGAGAGGTTAGGTGTAGAGGAAGCTCTGGCAGTAGCTCAAAGACTCACGTGCGTCGTATTTGACCGAGAGCCTGTTGAGGGTGGTGGAAAGTTGTCCTGACTTGGTTTCATGGAGGTGCGAAGGAAGCTGTGAGAAGATATAGTTGAGTAGCTGATTAAGCGGCCGAGCAGCTTATTAAAGGAACAGCCCGGGGCTCCACAACGGAGCGTGTTTCTAGTCGTAAGGCGAATATCGTGTATTCGTTCGTGCGGCTGGTCAGTGAATGTGAGCAGTAAGTGGGCCCGGCAGAGATACTCCCGGAGGCCAAAGGTGGGTAGGTCTAAGAGTGAATATATACTGGTGGGTGATAGTTGCTGGCTTGCGGCCTGACAGGGTGGATACAAGGGCTACAGGGATTAGTGGAAGTGCCGCAGCACTCAGACGACCATAAGTAAGAAGTAAAGGATACTCGCACCGAGGGAGCGCGGAGCTGCTGTGTAGCGCAACGAGGGCACATATACAGTCGATCGGCCGTGTTTGCTACCGGTGTCGCAGACAAAGTCAAAAATAAGCATGCTGCCATTGGGCCGACGCGAAGGAGAAGCTTTGTTCGCTACTGGAGTTCAGACCTTTGCGTGGTGACCTGACGTCTCGTGACGGTAGATGCATCGCAACGCCTGCGCTGTACGCATGGAAGAACCTGTGGCGGTGCTGAATACGGCCGAAGGCAGTAGATCTTGCCGAACACCCATATTTGTTGCTCTCAAGTCCATGTTCAGACGCTCCAGCTGTCGCACAGGGGTATCGTCGCAGTGCGCCTGTGTTGCAGAGACGGAAAGTGACGAAAATGGTCACGGAGTGAACTTGGAAGCCAACGCTGCAGCTCCACTTGGCATACGCATCGGCTGTTGCTTGTCTCGACCGTGCATCGTGGCTAGCTCCTATACCAGTGGCATCTCAAGAGCTGACCGGAGTGGAGAGCATGCATTTCTAGTATCCCGAGCTGACCGGAGTGGAGAGCATGCATTTCTAGTATCCCGTGATGGACCTGTACCAGTATCAATCTTGCTGCACTACACGGCCTCTACCAGCCACTCTTGCCGGAACAGCTCTGACTACATCTCGGTGAAAGTTTTGGATTAACGGGCAAGCTACGATACCAGGAAATGCCGACCCGAGTCAATTCTTGTGTCGGACGAGATCGAGAATTGCAGAGAAGGCTGGAGGCCTGCATGGCCGGCATCTTGGCCGCTCTTGACGCCACCAGAGTTGCCTGACCTTCAGGCCCCTTTCTCCGCCGCGTTCGCTCAATGGATTCTTGACAAAGGCACGTCCAACCTTTCCGGCCTCTCTATCTACGGCACACTCACGCTTTCCCGAGCCTCTGCCACGTCAGCGCGGAGCCATCGATCATCAAGCTTCATCTAGTGGAGGTGCAAGAACATGATACGTCGCAAAGAAAGACAAAAAGGATATTGAGAGCAAAAGTAGAGATCCATCGATGGAAGAGATGAAGTCTCGACAGACTCGCAGCAAAGGATCGCAGCAAGGTTGAAGGAGCTTCCGATTTCGGACGAAAGACTTGGCAACGTCTCGGCCGAGATGCGCACTGTCTCTCTCTCGAAGGAAGGCTTCCGAGGGTTCCACCTGACCAAACAAGCAGTCACGCAAGAATGTGGGTACCCGCAGTGTTCCTCTTCAACAGTGGCGGTAATCTTTTAATCGCACCTGGGGTCGTCACCTACAGCTCGCATGCTACACTATTTAACATTATCTTCCCGACGGCGTTGCCGCAATCACCTTACCAGTATCAGCATCAGCATCTTGATGCGCGTACTGACTGTGGAGACTATTTGTAGCAAGTGATCTGTATAGCAGGCTGACATATACAGTGATGCGCTTCGGTAACCGGGAAACATCTACCGGCTAGCTCCTGGCCTTGAGAAATGAGCATGCAGCTCTCCCATACCGCACCTGCAGCTACGTGGCGAACCCCATGGGCAGCATTTCTAGCGTACTATCGGACTCATGACACCATTCCATTGGCTAAGGCCGGACGCCTCTTGTGAGACCGTGCAGTCGTGTCTCATCTGACTGTACGGTCTTCACAGACGCAAGCGGAAGAAGACTACCGCTCGCCACGTTCGGCAACTGCATGTGTACGGCGGTGTGTCAATTGAGTTGTGCGTGATAAGTTGTATATGAGTGTTGCCCCCGTCCACCCTTGCGATGCCGAAGTAGTTGGACCCGAATCCGCATAGACAGAACGCAGCTCTCTGTAGTACCAAATCGGCACTAACACGATGGCGGTCGAAGACGAGAAGCCGCACATCCAGCAAACGGAGAGCGACATTCCGGCTGACGGAAAAGCCGACTCTGTCAACGACCGAGAGAAGACAACAGACTACCTACCGCAAAGCGACGAAGAGTATATCGTTACCTGGAAGACATGGTGTGTTGTCTGGATCCTAGCGCTATCCTACGGCATCTCCTTCTGGATTGTACCCTCTGGCTCTGCGGCTCAAACGTCATTGCGACCCAGCTCGGAGACGCCTCGAAAGCAGCTCTCTACATATCCGTATACACGATGACTGTGACGATTGCTTTCATGGTCTGCGGCGCGAACAGCGACTTGTTCGGAAGGCGATGGTTCATTATCGGCGGCAATGTCATTCTGTTCACTGGCGTCATCATTGGCGGCACAGCGAAGAGTAATAGAGCTGCGATTGCGGCATTTGCATTGATCGGCTTTGGTGGAGGGAATGCGCAGCTTGCCGCGTTCGCGCTTCCAGAGCTCCTTCCGAACAAGTGGCGGCAGTCTGCTATTGTGCTGGCTGATATTGGCGTCTACTTCTCCGTTGTTGTATGCCCAGTGGCGGGTCGCTTTGCAGCCGCACACGGCGATTCGTGGCGGTGGCCGTTCTACGCACCAGCTATAGCTGTCTTCTTCTCATTCTGGGCCCTGTTCTTCTTCTACTTCGTAAGTTTCTTAGACACCATACGCTATGCTTCTTGCCACAGCCCGCTGATTGAGGTGATAGCCGCCGAAGCATCCTCGTGGTCTACCCTTCGACAAAGCGATGCGCGAGCTGGACTACGTTGGGGCTCTGCTATTCATCGCTTCGGCAGCACTCATCTTGACCGGCATCGTGTACACTACCACACTGCCCTCCAGCGATCCCAGAGTCATTGGTGCGCTCGTCACCGGCTTCGGACTTCTGGTCATCTTTGCGCTCTACGAGACGTTTGCGCCACTGAAACAGCCGCTCACGCCAACCCACGTCTTCACAAGAGGCAACGGCCGAGAGCTAACCGCACCATTCGTGGCTGGCTTTGTAGTCACCATGTTCTACTACGCCATCAACGTGATTTACCCTACTCAGATCTCGGTCTTGTTTACCACAGCAGAGACCAGCTTTCAATATGCGACCATCCTTACTTTGCCACAGAATCTTGGCCTCGTCTTTGGTGCAGTCCTGCTCACAACGTTTGGGTCTAAGATTTGTCACTGGCGCTGGACTCTGACCGGCAGCGTAACAGTCATGGTCATCTTCGGCGCACTCTTAGCCCTCGGCACACCTGAACGCAAGGGCATGGTGATGGCTTTCGTATTCCCGGCCGAAACAGGGTTCGGATGGGCTCAGTACCTCAGCATCGCTTTTATCCAATTCGGCGTGGACCAGACCGAACTTGGCATCTCCGGCGGTCTCGCAGGCGTGGCGCGCTTTGCCGGCGGTGCGGTGGCGATTAGCGTCTACACCACCATCCTAAGCAACACCGTCAAGTCGCATGCGGTCAAACTCGTGCTACCGGCGGCGGAGACTGCTGGTGCGACGCCTCAGACAGCGCTTGCTATCCTCCAGGCACTACCGCTTGGTGCCACCGCACTTACGAAGATACCGGGAGCGAGCACCAACATGATCGCGGCAGCAAGTGCCGCTTATCAACAATGCTATGTCATTGGCCTACGGATTACGGCGCTATCGTCACTGTCGTTTGGCATTGTGGGCATCATCGGTAAGCCCATACGTGTCGTTATCAATGACCGACAGCGTGCTGATCTTGGACAGCGTGCATCTTCTGCAAGGACATCGGACATAAGATGACGGACAAGATCGAGATATTCCTGGAAAACGATGTCAATGCTGAGAAGAACGAGTTCCACTGATATAGCTTCCTCTGAGACGTTATGGCCCCTAGGCTCCAATACTTCCCGCCTCAAACGGGTGACCATGGGACTACAGCAATCTGCGACGCCAGCGGTGTTGTTGAAAAGCCAAAAGCACATTCCTGGAATGCGTCTTACCGATACAGCACCGGTAAGCAATACGACAGCACGTTGCAGTTGTAAGTTTGGAGAACAGGAATCGGCCATAAGGCCTTTCAATCGTTCTTGCTCGGTCTATACAGGCCTAGCGGCCAGCCTCATCAATCGCGCAGCTATCCAATCGAACCCTGTCATCCTGGTAATCCCCTCCAGCGTGACATATCCAATAATCTCAGCGGCCCCTTTGCATACTCAAACCAATACCAATACTTCATGCTTGTTTATGCACAGCCCGCAAAAAGTTCTCCAACCCTTTGACCCCACGAGCGTTGGCTTCTCCCCTCGCGGCATCAGCGCGCTTCCCATACTCCTCTGACCATCCTGCCGGCGGGCCAAAGTACGTCACACCAACCTTCATTTCCGGATGCTCCTTCGGCCAACGGAGAGTGGTGCCCGCAAACTGCTCATCGTAGCTGGGATCAGAAGCCGACTCCGGCTGCGGCTGCGCCGTTCCTTCTTCGAGCTTCTGCCGCTTGAGTCTCTGTGCGCGCTCTTCCGCGCACCTCTCGAGTATCTCCTCATCTTTCTTCACCACAGAGTCCCAGGTTTGGAAGACACCCATCCTGCGCTTTCTCCAGCCTGGCGGCCTTGGTTGATATGTCGCTGGCGTCGCATTGCTGGCCGCGATAGCTGAGACGGGGACTGTCTTGGCTTGTGGTCCTGGAGACTTTGTGAGCCTGTTGGCCGCAGTTGGTCTTTTCAAAGACGCAACGACAGCTTCCAGGTCCGAGTCATTGCTGATAGTGCCGTCACTATCGCTGGCTGCGATAGCTGCGACTGGAACTGGCTTAAGCCGTGGTACCGAAGTCTTCGTGAGCCTCTTGGCCGCAGTTGGTCTTGTTGGGGATGCAGCAACAGCTTCTGGGCTCGAGACATTGCTAATGGTGCCGTCGCTTTCCTCTGACGTATACCTGCGATTAGGCACCGCCTGCCTTGCCGACCTCCTAGGCGCCGGCGATTGACAGTATCGTTGCGGAGAAGCTGGTTGGCATGCAGGCCTGACGGAGTCCTTTCGTGCTTCCATCTTGCGTGGCGTTACTTGTATGTTTGAACCGGTAGAGTCACTGCCTTCGGATTGGTGTACTTGGGGTGAGAGGTCCATCATGGGGCATGATATTTGTATACACTCGGACGAGAGCATTTTAGCAATAGACTTTGCTGTCTTCAAACAGGTACCAAGGTGCTGGGTATCATCGAACTGTGGTTGAAGGACTTCTCAGAAAGGGACCACAGTCTTCGAAACTCCACCTTCCGTCGTGGTATTGCAAGAGCTAGTCAGATCCGTGGGAAAGCGCCTCTGCAGGCGCGCATGGCAACTGGCAGTCGCTCACCAAGTTTCGCTTCGATCGCAACCAAGCCGTCGCTACTACACAATCTAACATACCCGTTCACTACAAGCTTTACTAACTCTAAAAAAGGTGCGCTGCTGCGGATATTGAGGGAGTCATCCGGTCCATGCTGGCCTCCTGTTCGAAAACCGAGCGCTAAACGCTACCTTGACACCTTCTTCCACTGGAGCTCTTCGCTCTCACTCCATCCAGCGCGAGCATCCATAGAATCACCACCAACATCCCCTTCGCCTCCCTCCTCGACGTTCTCCGCTTTCCCTCTCTTCGGCCGACTCCGGCGCAAATCACGAACAGACTTCCGCTTGCGGAAAGGAGGAGTATCGTCGCCACTATAGTACCCTAGATCCGCCGTCCGATGCGGTCCCTGGCTTGTTGTGGCATCTCCATGCCAGGATATCGGCCCAGATTCTGTTTGAATATAGGTCTGCGAGATTCTGTAGCGATGTTGTCTTGCTAAGTCCTCACATAATTTGCTAGTATGCGGTGGCTTCTGAGCTTCTGCCACTTGTCCCATCCGATCGTCGACTTCGTCGCCATCGTCGGCAGCATCGTCGGATTCTCCGCCAGCAATTCCTCCGGTGACAGCCTCAGAGTTCGGGACGTCGTACACGTGCGAGTCGAGCCACATTTGGTCCTGGGCACAGAAGGTTCTACGCAGAATCCGTTCGGGAATCCGCTCATACGGCAGTTTCAGGTAGACGTTGTAGCGGTCACGTCCTCTGTATGAAGCATATATTGTCTTGTTGCTGTCGAAAATGCTGAAGGTCCAGTGCCGTGGTGTCCGTAGGCCATCGACATGGAAGGCAGGGATGTATGATGTGTCTTTGCTGGAGTCGACAGTGGACAGACTTGCTGCGCTGCGCTGCTCGGCAGCCATGCGCGAGGTATGTGCTGCCCGTGAGGCACGTGCTGCCATATTTGTGCCGAGTTTTATAATAATTGTACGTCTTGTCGGTGTGTTCTACGTGAAAAGGTTTGCGAGTCTAAGTGGAGGTAAGTCTACTCGTGATATGTGTGCCTTCTTAGTGCGCTGGCCTCATGTTTCCGCGGTTCCGTGGTGACTGCATCGTGGTCCATGGTCCACGAGAAACAAACGAAACGGCCGCCCGTTCCTCGTCATCAAGGAACAGAACCAGTCGCCTTACCAGCAAGCCAACGAGCCTGGATGCTCCACGCCGGCTCTCGAGAGGGTACTTCAGGGCAGTCGTCCGCCCTCGAGTGGTGGATCTCGATGAAGTTTAGCGGAGCTGGAGATAATAGATTCCGTCGTTCGAGGTCCAAGGTATCGTCCACGGGCCTGAGAGCAGTGATTGTCATATCCGCAGCCATGAGCTAGCTGTTGGATGGGCGACATTCGTGAGCGAGCGGAGGGTATCACTGAACGCCTTGCCACACGCCTTGCCACACGCCCGCAACTCAACACATATACTGTTATGCTCTCAAGTCTTCTTATTCCCCTCCTTGACTTGCTGTCTTAAAGCCTCAATATACTCTCCGAGGAACCCCTGCTTAGGCGTCTCACTCGCACTCCTCTGCTCAAATTCCCTCCACGCCGCATCCGCATTCACCTCATCAACCCTCGCCGCCTGCTCTTCCACTTTACTAACCCTCCCTCCCTGTCCAACCTTCCCACCAGCATGCCCCATAGCCCTAGAATCCAAATTGACACCAGCGTTGCCACTCCCCCCATTCAAGCTCTTGCTCTCAACCTTTCCAACCTGGCCCTTCACCTCATCCAGGAAGTGGCCGAGGAAGCCTGATTCCCTGGGTCCATCGATTTTGGTGCCGCCTAGCTCATGAGGGGGCGTGCCGTGGCGTATACGGTGGACGTTTTTGGCCACTTTCTCGACGGCGCGGTGGAAGGCGGGGGTGCGGAGGAGTTGTTGGACTAGGAAGGCTTCTATGAGGTGTTGCCAGGGTGCCATCTTCGATAGGTATGATTGAGTCGCCTCGACCTAGGTGATGATGATGGGTGTCACATGTGATGAGGTTTGAAGAGTCGATGATGGAAATGGAAGGCACCACGATTGTTCGCCGCTGACCAAGCCCTCGGTATCGATAGCCGCCGATTGCTCAAGTCATTGGTTGGAACAATCCCTGCGATCACGTTTTCGGCGCTTGTTTCAGATATCGCGAGCCAATGCCGTCATCGAATTGTGGAAACACCAACATTTACTGACACAGCCTAGGCGCGGTTAAAGAGGTCTCTAGACACATTCACAACCTGTCATTACTATTCGCTACTCGAGGTAGGTGTATTGTGCTAGAGTCCTTGACCTTGACCTTCTTGTTGTTCTCTTGGAAAGTACAATAGGCAGTGACGCGACTTCAACTACCCTCTTTGACGCACAGCCACGAAGAAAGAGCCTTAGGATCGCAAGAGCAAACAACTGCAGCGACATCAGCTTCCCAGCTGGCTCTCATCTCGACCTTCTCACTGCTCAGACGCACCGCTGCGATCGCCACCAAGCTGCCTACCCATCGAAACTTCAACGCTCAACGGGCTGCCGCATGCCGCACCTCACGCGACACATCTGCAACCTCCCGAAACCCACCCACCATGGCGGAACCACCCAAGCGCACCGAACCATCCCCCGCCGACCTCTCGCAGCTACCCGCCTTCCTCAAACAATCCAAACAAGAAATCCACACCAAGTTCGTCGACCTTGAATGGCAGCAACGCGACCGCCTGCTCCAAGGCTCCCAAGCCCCGACCTCTCCATCCGCCCCAGTCTCCCAATGGTCCCGTCTGACCGGCGACTCAATAGCAGCCCGGAACCGCTACCTCAATGTCGAGCCTTTCGCTCAAAACCGCATTAAACTGAAGGTAGCGAGCGGGGTGTCGGATTACATAAATGCGAGTCCTATTGTACTGGGGAAGAGGAGGTACATTGCAACGCAAGGCCCGAAAGACACGAGCGTGAACCATTTCTACCGGATGGTGAAGGAGGAGGTGCACGGGGAGAGGGCGGTGGTTGTGATGTTGACTCAGACACATGAGGCGGGGCGAGAGAAATGCTTTCAGTACTACCCCTTGTCCGCGGAAGGAAGCCCACTGGTCATTGAACCCGACGAGGAGGAGCTTACCGGAGTCGGAGGCGACAAACTCCAGGGTGAGGTCGTTTTGGAGGAAGTGAAAGCCGATGCGCGCCGGTCGGAATTGCGAAGGCTGAGGTTACGGACTACGAGGGAGATCAAAACGGAAGTTAAAAAGCAATTCGTGACGCCGCTCGGCGCCATCAGCACCAAAATGGAACCAGTGACGGAGGTCAAAGCAGAGGAGAAAGAAATCCAACACCTCCTCTTCTCCGGCTGGCCGGACTTCCTAGTCCCCGAGGGCGAGGACCGTGAAGCCCTCATCTCCCTGGTCCAACTCTCCGCCGCCCTCAACAATGCCACTTCAGCCTCCACAACCAACTCAATCTGGACAGATGGACCTAGCTCTATCGCTCACGACCTCTCCTCCTCCGACCAAGACAACCCACGCATTATCCACTGCTCCGCCGGCGTCGGTCGTTCCGGCACATTCATCGCATTAGACTACCTTCTCAGCTTACTCTATGCAGGCGAGCTGGATGATCTACCAAAGGGAAGCGATCCGATAGCGGAGACGGTGGATTCGCTAAGGCAGCAGAGGATGATGATGGTGCAGGGCGAAGGGCAGTTTATGTTTCTGTATGAGGTTATGAAAGAGCAAGTTTTGGGTAGGCTGAAAAGTAGAAGGGAGGAGGAGGGGAAGTCTGAGCCAGGATCTTTCGGCGATGGGAGTTCTGGAGAAGGAGTGGGAGTGGATGATACGGTTGGCGGTGCGGCTACGCCGGCGCCTCGCGAGATTATTGAGATAAGTGATTAAGAGGATTGGAATGATGCTGCTATGATGAGGTATGATACGATGATATGAAGAATTGGGGCGCGGTCTGGGTGGGTAGCACTTTGAGGTGCATTCGATGCGTTCAGCCTGCGCATCATGGATCGCACTCACTTGTTTTGCATAGCGTAGCGAGCGTCTGTCCGTATAGACCATTGCATTGAACTCATTCCCTGCATTCAATGAGATGCATCCACGGCCATACCGTTTCCTCAGCCGTCTTTCGATTCCAGATTCGCCTAAGGTATCCCTGCATCGGGTGGGGCTGCGCCTGTGCAAACACGACCTTATCACGTTTCGGCTTTTCACCGGTGCTTTCGCAATAAGGCTTCGGGCTACTTCAGTGCATGCGGACTCTTTCACGCGCAGGCTATTCCGCAACCCAAAGATGTTCCGGCCTCAAACATCTCACTGGAACGAATCTGACTCTTTACAACCATCACATCCGGCGATGGACGGTGATAGCGCATCAAAGCGAGATGCCGTCCCTTTAGGCGATAGCACAGAAGGCAATGAAGTTTCAGCGGCCGCGCAGGCTCCAGAAAAGCTACTTTTCGTCCACCAGCCTATTGAATACGATGATGCAAATCCTTCAGCGAACGGACTTCCTCCCATTCTACGACTGCTTAGGTGTCGCCCAAAGATGCGGCAAGATGGCACCAGCAGCTACACTATCGGATCGCACTACGAGATGAAGCATTTCAAGGGCAGTTCTCTGCCCGAGTACCGTGCCTTATCCTACACCTGGGGTGAGCTCACACTCTCACACCAGGTAGTCGTCAATGGCAAGCGCCTTCACATAACGAAGAATCTACACGCCATTCTCACAGACCTGCCGTCAGACTTGCGGGATCGCTGGTTGTGGATAGATGCTATATGTATCGACCAAGGCGACGTCGACGACCGGAACCACCAAGTTCGAGCGATGGGTAAGATCTTCGGCTCTGCCGCGGAGACTTTGGTATGGCTGGGCTTGACGGAGCCGCTTGAATGTGAGATTGTGTCTAGGGTGCTGGGACAAAAATACCCGGGCTCATATGCTGTTGGTTCTGTAGATCCGAAGCACTCCTTTGAAACGATTTGGCACGAGCTACTGCGTGTGGTGAAGAAAGATTACTGGAGACGCACGTGGGTGGTCCAGGAGCTGTTTCTGTCTAAGAAGATCTCCGTGTTGGCCAAGTGGAGCGACGGCGGTGCCATCGAAATCGACTGGGAGGGGTTTAGTTTCTTCTGCAAAAGGCTTGAACAGGAACTGGCTGGTTCTATCGTGTCACCAGTAGGTCGGGAGATCCTCCGGAGCAGGGCTGCGACGCTTTGCGCAGATCTCTGCAAACGTCGTGCAGGACCGAGACAGGAGCGGACTCTTTGGAATATCATCCAAGCACATGGCCTTACTCGGTGTTCTGACGTACGGGATCGACTGTTTGCCTTGGTGGACCTGGTAGATGAGCACAATGCGGCTTATGGTAAACTGAAAATAGATTATTCTTTGAGCAAGGAACAGCTATTGTGCAAGGCTCTATTGTGCATGAGCGGCATAGGTTCGAACGCGCCGGCGTTCGCATGCGCGAGAATGCTTCGCAGCATGCTGGAATTAAAAGACGCCCAAATCGTGGCGACTACTCTCTTTGCCTTGACCAAACGATCTTCCGGAACGGCACAACACATCTCAATGCAAGCAAGCGCTCTTCCCAACGCCGCGCCAGACCATTATGACGGACGCCGGCTGCGCTTCCTCGGTCCTCAAGTAGGCCTAGCGATGTATGTGATTGATCAGACGAAGAATGAGGATTGGCAGACGCAGGACGCAGAAGTACACATGAGAGAGTCTGCATCTCTCATGGCTCGAGTACCGTATGTCCGTGAAGTATGCACATTGCTTGGCACCCTCGAAGCCGTCAGTCCATGTCCGAAATCAGGTGCGTTCTCTGAGAACTGGTGGGCCTACCAGGCAACGCAAAGTGCGAAAGTACGGCCCTACTACTCTGCGATGGGGCAATGGCCGATGCCCAGCAATTACGTCGATTGCTCTCACAGGCTCTCGTTTGCTGCCATCTTTGGCGCAATGAGGTCGACTACCGATAATGCATCTGCAAAGATTGCCATCAGCTACGACACCCATCTCGGGAGGCTGGGCGGCAACCGGGCTGGTGCTGTGAACTTCTTCAGCACGGCCAAACATATCGGCATCGCATGTCCCAGGACGTACGAGGTCATCGGGAATGCATCTCATCCAGTAGTTGACCCACGGGAACATCGCTATGAATCAACCCTAGATGTCTTCGTCGACCCTACTGCTGCTATTGAGCTCTCACGTGAAGAGGGTGCTGGAGCCTAGCAACAGGCTGACCCACAAGTTTGAGCTCCCATTGGTGGTAAGTTGGTAGTCAGGAACGGTTGTCTCTGGGTGAGGCCAGAGTGAGCGTCCATGGTCATATCGCCGTTGACTTTACATATAATACACTGGCGGGACCGCTATCTCTGCCGAGCGCTGCTTCGGACATAGTAGTGCATTCCCGCAAACCCATGGCACATGCGCTGACTCCCTTGATCCTCCGCAACGCCACTGATACACTCTCAATCTTACACAGCGTACCTTGTCGCCCATCTACACGCCAGCATCCTCAGGTGCAACATCCAGGTTCCAGTCAATCACCCCATCCTCCCCATACCTCTCCTTCAGCCACTCATTAGCTTTCTTGAAGTGCCCGCAATCCAAGAACCCCTTGTGCGCAGACAGTGGGCTCGGATGCACACTCTTGAGCACCAGATGCTTCATCCCGCTGATCTTCGCGCACCTCTTCTGCGCTGGGGTGCCCCACGCGAGAAACACCACGCCCTTCGTCCGCTTCGCTGCGACCGTGTCGATGACCTTTTGCGTGAACTTCTCCCATCCTTTGCCGGCATGGCTGTTCGCCTCGTGCGCTCGGACCGTCAAGCATGTGTTGAGCAAGAGGACGCCATGATCTGCCCACGGAGTGAGTAGACCGCCGTTCTTGGGTGGAGCCTTGAAGTCCGGATAGTCTTTCTTGAGAGCAATGTACATATTCTTCAGACTCGGCGGAGCAGGCGTAGGCGGTCGGACAGAGAAGCAGAGACCGTGGGCTTGGTTGATGTTGTGGTACGGATCTTGTCCCAGTATCACGGCCTTGACACTGGGGAGTGGTGTATGGCGGGACCAGCTGTAGATGTCGTCGGCGGGTGGGAAGACCTTCTTTCCTGTTTCTAGCTCGCGCTTGAGGAAGCGCTTGAGGTCGAGGAACTCTTTGCTCGTGACTTCGTCTTTGAGTGCGCCTAGCCAGCTCTCGTGCAATGTCTCGATCTCAAGCTTGAGAAGCTCCTTCTGCTCTGGATTGAGCTTCGCGATCCAGGCGTCTTTGTCGAAGGTGGTTGGCTTCGTCTCTGGTGCTGTGGGCGAAGAAGCTGGGTGCGATGGGTTCGTGGAGGAGGTTGAAGGGTTTGGCTTGGGTTGGCTGAAGAAGGAGGTGATGGCGCCATTGGCTTTGGGCTTCTTTGCTGCATCGGCTGCTAGGTCGACGGCTTTGCGTTTGAGTGACATTGTGATGTTAGGCTTTGAGCGATGTTGCTATACTGTTGCTTGAAGCGAAGATGTACGACGCGATGAAGCGCGACGCGTCGAAAGCGATGACGTTTCGCGAGAGCGAGAGAGCTCGGACCAAGCTTCGATATCGATATCGATGTTCGATGTCGAAATCAAAACCGTTCCCATTCCCATCCTCCTCCGTCTCCTTCGTACTCCCGATGCAGCCGTCAACATGGGGCGTTACAGTCACAACAATCAGGGAAGATAGAAGCGGAAAGCGTTGTCATACTTTCCTACGAAATACGGACACCGATGAGGGGGGTAACTGAAGGGGATTCTCATGGGAGTACTGAGGGTACCCGGGGGTTTATGAGAAGGATGTTGAGAGCATTTTGTTCTTCGCCATGTATCAGTCTAATCTAACACTCCCCAGCCTATCTTTGCCAACCTATCGACTCAGGCCTAACACCTCATAAAGGCAACCCAGCTTTCAAGCTTCCCATCCCCTCATCATACGTGGACCAATTTACCCTCGCCATCGAAGTAGAACAAGCCGGAATTGCCAGACAGCCTGCCTTGGTCGATGCCGTACTGCCCGTATACCGTCTTTGCTATATCGTTCATCTTCTGAGGCTTGGAGCAATGGAGAACCCGCAATCTGACGATGTTTAATGCACCCACCATCTCGACAACATGTTTGATCTCCGCAGTGGAAGATCTAGACGGCCCAAAGGTGAGAGAGCAGCTCTTCGGTACGCTCCGCACGACATTGGTCAACACCTCCCGCCACTCCGCCTCGTTGGAGTCTTCGTACTCGACCCCGCAGATCCTGAGCTCTTTTAGACCCGTCATAGCCTGAAGCTGCCTCCACTCATTGGGCACGGGCACGGTCCTGGATGCGATTGTGAGCGTGATCGTCAAGGAGGTAAGCTGTGGCAGTACGTGGTGTGGAAGCTGCTTCTGATTGAACATCCACGTAGGCGGGGTGCAGCACTGAGCGTCGGCGATGAATTTGTTCTCGAATACCAGGCCTTTCGCTTCGTGGCAGAGCTGCTTGCTTGTGGCGAGCAGGCCAAGTGCAAGTGGTGGCGAGACTCCGTACGGCTTGTGGTGCCCGCAGCTGATGAGACGTACTTCGCCCGGTACCAAGGCTTTGCGGTACACCCAGGTCCGGAGCTCGGGAGGCAGGTCGAGGAACCTGAATGGCTGTGGCTCCGTGGTCTCAGTGGTGATCGCGGACGGTGTATCGTAGGCTCGAGTGGCGATGGCACCGAAGACCATCTCGACGAAGGACTTAGTGTCGGTGCCCAGGAATTCTTCAAGTGCCTCTGCAGCGCTCGCCTTCACCGCTGCTTCCGCGTCGTCCACCTTGGTCACCGCAAGTACATACTCGGCAAGTACTTCTGGGTCCGCCTCAATGATCCTGTCCTTTTCGATCTCCGCGGTAAGCCATGTCTTCAGCGCTGCTGTGTCCGCTTCATCAAGATGCCGACGCCCGTCGACGACCGTGACCGCACTGTGCATGGGATCTTCCTTCTTCGATGGCTTCGCGCAGCACATTTTTGGCGCAGAAGGTGTGTTGAGCCTGTCACCGAAGTAGCCCGGAGCCACATACTTGCCTCTCAACATCGCAGCCAACTTCTCCTTCGGCTCCATGTGACTCAACTCATACCTGATGAGGTCTTCCTCTGGCCCTCGCGATAGCTGCTGTGGGCGAGAAGGGACGATCGCATCCTTCGTCGGTTCTGGCCTGCCTGAGCTGCTCTCATCCGAAGATATACTCAACACTTCCGCCGGATCCACAGCTTTTACATTCGCCTCCGATTGACCAATCTGATCCCCACCCCAACCGTGCAACTCGCGCTGCGCTTGCGGCACCTTCCACCGCACCCAGTCCACAAGCGCGAGAAGCACCGGATCATCGGCACTCTTCCCGAGATTCTCCTCATGCATGCCTTTCGCCAGATCACTCTTCGATGTACAGTCGAGCGCCAGGCGGCAGACCATCTTCGCCTTGGCATCCAGCAGGTAGTTGTCGGTGTGGTGGCGTCCGCTAGGAGCCCAGCCCATGCTGCAGAGCTTCTCGTGGAACACCGGCACCAGACGCTCGCACAGGACCCGGTCATCCTCATCTGTCCTTCCTGACACCAACTCCTTGATGTCAACCGGTGCAGCCTTCTTTACCGGCTTGCTGCCTTCATGCTCGGCGGCTTTGTCGAAGACCCAGGTAAGCAGAGCTGCAGAGGCCGGGTAGTCGTCAACGAGAGTGGCGCGCTCCTTCCGTAGCTGTTCCGCTACTATCTGCAAAGACACTGGGACGTTCTCTGCATCGCTCTCCTGCTCAAAGACCTCATGATACTCCCTTAGTAATCTATCACCGCCCACATCCCGCACTCCGAAGATAGCAAGCTTCCCTTGCACAGCGCGCCTAACCGCTTTGGACAGCGCATTCTCTTCCGCTGGCGTTGCAACAGCAGCATCTGTCTTGGTGCTCGTGTTTGCAGAAACTGTCTGTGTTTGAAGAGCGGGCGACGGTGAAGGTGCCGCAGACCGCGTTGATGCGCCGAAAGATGCGCCAAGCGCTGGGCTATGATTGAAGCCGAACGAGAAGGACGCCGGCTCGGTGGAAGGCTTTGCGGAAGTTGATGCTGGAGCGAAGTGTGCGAATGAGGTAGGTGCGCCTGACAATGCCGGCGGCTTGCCCGTGAACTCGAAAGGCATGATGACTGGCGCACGAGGTGGTGGATGTGTACGTTGATGTTTGACGCTCGCAATGCTCGACCGAGGAAGCTCTTTGGAGTTGTAAGTTGATGGTGGGAGCAAGCTTGTTATAGAAGCTTTTGTTGTTCAGTCTACCCCGCCACTAGCTTCGTAGCCGCGCGAAATATGAAGTGAATGCAACGAAATATGACTCAATCGCTATCACCGTCTCCGCCCCATTCACATGCGCTCGAAACCTTCTACCTCCGCAACCCAATGCTGTCATTCGTCTCTACCGACCTTGCACCAGTCACGTCAGCTGCCACTCCAACTTTGCCAGACGCCCATGACCCCTACTTACCCAACACAATGCTCTCATCCGCCGCGTCGTCCTTCACAAGCGATCCAAGCTGCCACGCCGGCTTCTTCTCCGGATACCTATAGTCCCTCGCATGCCCCGCCTTCGAACCCTGCTTCTTCAGGTAGTCCTTCGCACACTCTTCTATCACATCGCTGTCCACCGCATAGCTCACAATGTTGTAGCCCCTCTTCTTCGAGTTCACAATGCATTCCTTCACCATATCATCAACATAGTCTTCCTCCGCATCCTCCTTCGCACCGTAGTAGACCTTGCAATCCTTCGGCAGCCGCTCAATGATCTGCTCAACCAACGCCTTCTTCTCTTCCCGTTCGTCGCGATGCTTGACATTATCGATGCAGGCGACCCTCACTTCCTGTAAGCTCTTCATAGCCTGCAGCTGACGCCAGTCGATCTTCCCGTAGTCTCCAATGTCCATGCGAGTGACGTGTGATTGGTTTAGAAGGAGCATCACTTTCTTGAAGCGCGGGAGTACGCTATCGGCCATAGGTCTTTCGCCGAAGAGCGCATGGTTGCCGTACCATACGTGGACACCGAGGTAGATGGTGTTCTCGTCGTAGAGGATGTCCTTCGCTTCGTGGTAGACCTGATGAGAAGTGCAGAGGATTGCGGGCAGCACGGTCTTGGGAACTACGCCGCGGTAACGGTGGCCCTCTGTAACACGTAGACCGATGTAGCCGAGTGGTGCGAGGAGTTCGCGGTACACCCACACTCGCAGCTCGGCTGGCAAGTCGAGAAAGCGAAAGGGAGGAGCGTCTGGCGCATCGTCTTGGTCGCGGTCGCCTTTACCAGCCTCGACGGGTGTCTTACTTGCTGCTGCGGGCTCTTTTGTAGGTGCATCAGGACTAGACCCGTTCCAGACAGTCGGTGTGTCGAATGTGCGGCTTCCCAGGTCACCCGTGAGCCACGCTGGCAGAGCTGCAGTGTCCAGGGGGAGCGGAGCAGAGGCCTTGTTGCTGTCCGGAGCATCTCTCAGCGCGGCCGGCGCCTGAAGCCGCACCGCTTCACCTAGCAGGTGACCCATCAACCTCTTCGCCACCGAATCTTCACCCAACCCACGGATCTCGCTCGATGCACGAGCAAGCAGCGCCCTCGCCTCATCCTCTTTGCAACCCTCCGCCGCCACGAAACCCTTCATCAACCCATCCGCCGCGGTTGCTGACTGACCAAAGAGGGCCGGCCTACCCATGACGCCGCGCTTGAGGGTTTGCATGAGGACATCATCCGGCGTGCACTTCTCAAGCGTGATCTCCTCGGTAGCCAACACATCATCACTCTTGCTGCTCGTTCTCTCGACCGACTTCACTTGTTTCGCGATTGATTTGTCGTCGATTGTGGAGGTCATGCCGTTCGTGCTGTAGGCGGCTGAATCGGGCTTTGACGTGCTACCAGCAAAGCTTGACCACGGAGAATGCGCTGCGCCGAACGAGGCCGCAGAGCCGAAGCCGGTATTGCTCTGACTCGCTGGCGAGGACGCGAATGAAGCGAAGCTGCTCTTGTCCACTTGCCATGCGGGCTTCTCGCCAGTGAACTCGAACGGCATGATGACGGGTGACGGATGCCTGCTGTTGATGCGATCTTGTGTTGTGCGATCTGGGGTTCGTAGGTCAAGGCGGCTGTCAGTGGACGGAGGTTAAGCTTGAGGTTGAGAAGACGACTGCGTAGAAGAAGTTTTGTTGGAGATTTCGAGTACCCCGCACTAGCCTGTCTCGAGTCTAGGTCTGCAAGCGAAGTGAATGTGAATTGCAAGAACGCCAAGCTGGACCCGACCCAACCCCACTCATACTTACACTCTTACACTTACACTACAGTCTCGAAGCAGGTCCACGCATCCTCATTGTCCATTCTGCCTCTCGTGCCAGCTTTCTTACACCTCAACGTCCGAGCACAATACTCTCGTCCATATCCTCATCCTTCACCAACGACCCCGACACCAATGCCCCAAGTGGCTTCAACACCCGCCATCTATAATCCTTGTCAGACCCCGACTTGATTCCCTGACTTCCCTTCATCGTCTCCACACACTGCCTCAGCACCTCACTACCCACCGCACAACACGGCTTGTTGTAAGTCGCAGCACCCATCCTCCTCTGCGCAAGCTCGTCCAATTCCTCTTGAACGTGCTCCTGTTCAGGCCCAGCCCGAGCACCATAAGTCAATTCGCACCCTGCAGGGAGCCGCTCAATGATCTCCTTGAGTAACATCGTCCGATAGGTCGTGTATCTCGGGTGTGCGGAAGGAGGCTGCTGATCCTGGCGTTCTAGCATGCAAATCCGCACATTCTTGAGACCCGTCATGGCTTGGAACTGCCGCCAGTCGAGGCGCCAGGGGCCGGAGATGGTGGCGTCACTCGGTTCGGCGGCCTGAACGATGAACATCACATTCTTCAGCCTCGGTAGGTTGCTCCATGGCATGTGCTCAGGGTCAATCTGGTTCGTTGGAGCGCAGCCGATGTGGAACTCGAAGCGCAAGTGGATGACATTGTCGTGGTAGAGGATCTCGCACGCCTCTTTATGAACCTGGCGACTGGTACGCAAGATAGCGGGATAGATGGGCGACGGGGTGACCACGCGCTTTGGCTGGTCCCACTCTGCTTGGCGGACGCTGATGTAGCCGGGTGCTAGGAGCTCGCGGTACACCACGATGCGCAGTTCTGGCGGTAAATCGAGGAATCGGAAAGGCGGCGATTCGTTAGCAGCGCCATCGCCTGCTTCTTCGTAGACGAGAGCCTCGTTTGCCTTAGATTCGTGGTGCGACTCTAGTGTAGTCTGCGTAGGTATGATGGCAGCCTCTGTCTTCTCGGCAGTCTTGTGCTCCTTAGCAGCCATTGTTATGGCGTTGTCCTGCCCAATTGCGTCCGCGACAGCTTCCCGGCCTTGTGCGAAATGCTCAGCCCCCGCATCACGAGCAACCCCACTAGGCAAAGCACCATCCTCCACATTCGCCGTCTTTGCGGCCGCAGCTTTCAGCGCACCTCTGAAGGCGTGAGGGGCCTTGAGCCGTATGATCTCCTTGAACAAGTAGTCTACCAGCTCACTTCCCGCTGAAGCACTTCCAAGCATGCGAATATCTCGCGACGCTCGTGCAAGTCGTGATTTGGCATTCTCGGTATTCTGGCCGTCATTGAAGCCCTGAAGTACTTCATCGGCGGCCATAGCCACGTGTCCGAAAACAGCCGACCTGCCCTGTATGCCGCGCTTGAAGGCCTGCATGAGGACATCGTTCGACGCGCAGGCCTCCAGTGCAGTTTGCTCTTCCTGGATAGCCTGGCCATCAGGCAAGGCAGAGATTTGGTCGGTGTTTGCGATGTCAAGACTTGTGTCGGCGCGCGTAGAGATGGGCATCGTCGTTTCTTCAGCGACAGGATTCGCACAGGTCGCTTGCTGGTTCGATAGTCCGTGAGAGATCGTAAAGCCGAAACCGGTGCTGCTGCTTCCAAAGCCTGACCCAAAACTCGAGAACGACGCCGTAGGTGCGCTTGAGCCGCTCTGCCACGCAGGCTTCTCCCCGGTGAACTCGAACGGCATGATTGGCGAAAGGTGTACTCGCAGGAATTTGGAGGTGGAAGTGTAGAGGGAGCGAGCAAGGTCTTCCGCACTGGGAGCTCCGCGTCACGGACAAAATTGGTGATCTGACGTTCGACGGGCTGCGAAACTGGCGAGCATGAAGTGACGTGTAGCTCAAGGTGCAAGGTGGCGATATTCGTGAAGTTGCGGATGATGAAAGGTCAGACCAGGCGCTAGTAAGCTTTCCAAGTGCTGAGATGTGTAGCGCCGTCTGCGCCGTGCTAGTGTTCATCGGTACAGCATCTCCACCAAAAGCGAAGTGAATGCCAATACCACCCTTTGACTCACAACCACCTTTCACGTGCCTGTAGACTCCCCATCCCCCATTTTCTCACCCGTTTCCTTCGTCTTCGGTATCACCTTTAGCGAGAAATCTACATGTTTAGTACCCTGATGTATGCTGCTCGAGCTAATGACATCAATATCATCGCACACATAATCCGCCACATTCTCCTCCGTCAACCCTCCCGAAACCTCAATAAGATATCGATCCCTTCCCCATCTCCCCTTCAGATTCTTGCTCGCCGTCCTCACGCCCTCGGGAGTGAAATTATCAAGCATCACCACGTCCGCACCAGCCTTGATCGCTGCGTCTGCTTCGGCTTCTGACTGGCACTCTACTTCGACTTTGATAGCGAAGCCTGCCGCTGCTTTTGCTGCCGCGACGGCTGTGGGGATTGAACCACCGCACGCCCAGATGTGGTTGTCTTTTAGCATGGTCATGGCGCTCAGATCTTGCCTGTGCGGATCACAACCACCGACTAACATTCCGTATTTCTCTACCAGCCTGAAACCCGGCGTAGTCTTCCTCGTCCCAGCAAGCGTATTCTTGTATCCCGCGTTCCTCAGCAATGAGAGGAGAGAGTGACTCTTCGTAGCTATCCCCGAGCACCTAGCCAGTAAATTCAACGCTACCCTTTCCCCCAGCAGTACACACCTCGTCGGCCCACGCACAGTGGCTACGCACTGCTTCTCCCCCTTGACCTTGCCCACCTCCTCGCCTTCTTTGACATGCCATTCTACCGTGCAATCCAGTTGCTTGAAGACTTCGTCGAAGAAAGGCACGCCCGCGAGGATTCCTTGCGACTTCGCCAAAAGCCGAGCTTCAGCGGGTGCTTCGCCGACGACGAAACCGCCGTAGTCGAAGGAGGGTGTGTCTTCTTCCAGCCAGGTCGAGATTGTGCGTTTCCAGGAAGGTGGGAGGAGGTGGGCCGGGTTGCCGTGGAGGGGGGCGCCTTGGGTTATTGGCATCGTGAGGAATTCTTGCTTGGAGTATGTACAATGGAGGGAGGTGGTCGATGTTGTGGGTGTTCAACGTGAATCTGCGAGTGAAGAGAGTACCTAGGTAAAGACTCGCATGGAAGTTCCGATGACCGGATGAGATGAGATGGTAACGCCGAGCTTAACCCCGTCGGCATACCAATTAGGGCAGGCACAATCAACAAGGTCAAACACCACGGTGGACAGAGCAAGACAAGAAACACAATAGACCAGACATGTTGTCATACTCGCAGTAACTCTATAATCAGCCACCCTTCTTGAACCGCCCGCGCCTACTTTCCCGGTTTGAAGCTCTTCGCGGGAAGCACCTCCAGCATATCCCCATCGCACCAAACCCGCTCAATCGATATCTGTTGCTCTCCTTTCGCATGCAACAGCTTCTTGTTTTCGTCGACGACTTCCCTGTTGTAGATGGCATAGACTCTGTCCGGAGTCTTCTTACTGCTCCGGTTGTCGATCTCGTGCGGTTCTTTCTTGCCATATCTCACGTTGAGGTAGTCGTCCCACATGTCCTCCGCGATCTGCACGGCTTGATCAAGAGAAGTCGCGCAGCGCCAGGCCTTGAGAGAGTCTGACTCTTTGATGCAGGATGCTGAACGATCGGTGCCGAGTATCACAACATACATGATAGCCCGATGCTTGGAGGGTATGACGGACATTGTTTTTCTTTGTCTGCGAGGTCAGAGAGAATACGATCCACCGCCATATAGCTCGCTGCCTTGTTTCTTATGGCAGGAAAGATCGCCTTATGTCGTAGACAAACTGCTTGGGACATGTGTCAACTCAGAAGTATAATCATTGTCATTAGCAAGCTTTGAAGCTTGACTCTACAAACAACAGAGTATGAAGTATCCAGCAAAGTATCAGCCTCGGACATTGTGTTGTTATTGGTTCACCCTTTCGTAGGCTATGTTGCTTCTTGCTTTGGTCCTGTATGCTGATAAGAGTATCCGTAGAACCTAGCTGAAGTTGTTCTGGGTATCGTGATCTGCTCGCGGTCTTTGTAGTGGTGTTGGAGCAACGAAGAGACATGCGCCCATCTATACATCATCGGCTGCCCTCGAATCGCTGACCTCTCTGCCTTACGTCCTGCGCCATACGGTCAAGCCACCTTCTCATTGTCCTCCGCATCGGCCACTTGGAGGAGCTCTCCACCAGTGTCCTCCTGCTCAGCCTCGCCGCGCGTTGGCAACCCCAGTCGTGGTGTCTGCAGAGCAGTTACGTTGTCGAAGACTTGGCGCTCATATGCTTTGTCGGGCTGCGTCGTTGTCTTCGTATCAGGGCCCTGAGCCGCCTGACTTGGCCTCCATAAGAAGAACTTGTCATGCCCGTCATTTGCCGACTTGGCGTTGTTGTGTGCAGAAGCGTTGTCAGAGACAGGTTGTGCTTGAAATTCGGCTACAATATGGGAGTCTGAGGTCAGTAGAGCCTCGAATAGGGGTTGGAATCACTCACGTGTGACCTGATTCGCCATTGGTTCGCCCTTCCGTGTGCTGTGTAGCTTCTTGCTTTAGTCCTGTGTGTTAATAAGAGTATGTGTAGATCGTAGCTGTGGCTGTTCTGAGTATCCTGATTTGCTCGCGTTCTTGGTAATGATAATGGAGCAATGAAGGGACATGGGAGATACTTATGGCTTGAGCAAGCTGCGGCATGACCATCCCTGACGCTGCACTTAGTCGATGGTAGCCTCCTGTGCGGCGACTGCAAGACTGGGCTGTAGTGAACGGCGTGGCACTGGAATACATGCCACAACACGCTTACGCAGCTGGTCATGAGCACCGCGGCATGCGACAGGTAATGATGGTCGTGATATCTTGCAGTAGCTCAGCAAGCATTTCGCAGTGCATATGCAATAGCTTCACTGCAGTATTGACCAGAATCTCGCCGTCGGGAATGTTCTCCTAACTACCCTCCTACTGCGGATTCTGTGCTCGCTCACACTACCACATCCGCGACCAAAATCCCCAACACCTGAATACATCACCAGAACAGCCATAGAACTCCGGTCTACGCCCTCGCTACCAACGCCACTCATCGGGAATGCCACGCACTGGTCGAGAGATCATTTCGGATCAAAGCAGTCCGCGTACGCCTTGCCATGCTTTTCGGAGGCATGTTTCTCCAGAGCATCCTGACGTATAGTAGATTGGAAGTCCTGACGGCAGGTTTTGCAGACGACGCTTTTGGCTGCTGCGTTCTAATGCGATTGAATGATTCGTCAGCTTTGATACTTGCCTTGGTTTGGCCATCCCTGGATCTCAGGTATGTAGATAGGAGGGTACTCAAGATGGAGAAAGAGGCGCGGGATTCTTTTTCTGGTCTCTTCTGCTTGATATTGAGATTGACAGAGATGGTTGAAGGAAACGTACACTCTTCAACTGCGATTTGCCACCCTTGACAGCATCCTTCGCGTTGCGCTCCCTTGTTTTGGCGGCTTTTGCTCCGTTACCCATCTTTGCTGGCGGTGATCGTGATAGTACTATTCAGGTCTTGCCTTTCGGATTGGTAGTCTTCGCAGGTGTGTTCGTTCTTTGTTGATACAGTGCACGGAATGTCGGGTTCTTTCCAGGTGCACCTCAGCAGGTGCAGGTTGTCGCCTCAAAAGGTTTTCTCGGCCGGGAGTTGCCGGGTCGCGGTCGCGGTTGTTCAAGGGCACGTGATAATTTTAGCCAGCACCAATCTAGCAAGCCAGTAACCCCGAGCTTAACTCCGCTGGCCTACTCGATGGCCGACATTACCTACTAAGGCAGGCACAACAAGCAAAACGAATGTTATGATTCATCGAAGAACAATGAAGTGCACGCAGATTGGTACTCAGTTGTCTCCACTCGATGAGACGACCATCTCAACGCTTCCACACTCAGAACCAGTGTTACCTAATTCGCACTCAAAATCAGAACTCGCGCACAGACTCGCGCTTGTAAGTTAAGTGAGTAATAATTGGTGGTAAGTGCGAGTTAAAGCTGCGAGTCTTGGCGCGAGTTATCTTTGTTTTCGTCTAGTCCTTACTAGTACGTTTTAGTATATTTCTACGTAGTATAACCTTCTAGATATGTCTAGTATCTTTGTATTTATTACTACTACTAGTTAGTAAGCTCTTATACCTTGTCGTCGTTGTTGCTACTACTAATACTACTACTAGAATAACTCGTACCGGCAATCTAGAGTACGAGAAGTACTTTACTATCTACGACAATCCTTAGAACTTTAATAATAAGCGTATTAAGTACTACTACTATCTATATAATACTATAAAGGATAAGGGCCGTTAGAAGAAGTATCTTAAGGGGTATAAAGTATACGACAAGTAGAAGGTTAACTATAAGGATTCGCTAAGCGGTACTAGTAGTACTTAGTAGACGTAGCTCTAGTATATCGTTATTACTAACAATTAGTAGAAATACCTCTAGACTCTCGTAAGTAAGGTTATCTTCGAGAGCAACTACTCCTTCGGCCTATAGTAGTAACCGAAGATAGTTACCTTCCTATAGGTACTTAATCTACCCTTTAAACTACTATACTAAGAGTAAGTACGTACTACCGAGCTCGATATAGTATACGAGAAGACAAGTAAAGAGGTAAAGGATAAGATTACGAAGAATAATACTATCTAGCTCTACTATAACGGTAGTACCGATAGTAAGTCGAATAGAGTTATTAACTTATTATATATTAACTCTAGCGGTACCTATACCTTAGATACCTACGTAACTACTAGTACCGATAAGTTAGCTATAGAAGAAGCTCGTTAGTTAAAGAATAAGATTAACGACGTTGTCGGCGGCTACCTTAATCGCGTATCGTTAATCGCCTTCGATATATACGTAGTATAGCTTAGTATCTTTAAGATCTTCTTAGACGATAAAGAGCTTAAGTACGTACTTATAGTACTATACGACTCTTATAGCCTATAGCTCTTCTTTACTAGTAAGGACTAGTTTACGTATATACTATAGTTTAAGTAAGTAATAAACGACTTACAAACTATTATAACTTTACTCTAAAAGAGGAAGTAGTAATACTAGCTCTTTAAGTAGAAGTAGAAGGATAGCGGCTATAAGAAGTACTTACTACTTTCTTACTACGATACGCGCTAGTTATTACTACTTAGTTTATTTCTATTAGTATAGTATTATAAACACGCTCTTTAAGACCTTACGCTAGATAAGGCCTATACGCTTAATAAGAGCGTAAAGAGTACTATCCTTAACTACGACTACTAGCTATAGCTAGATAAAACAGTTAAGGTTATAACTCTAGTAAACGACGAGCTCGTCGCGTCGTAAGCTAGCTCTATAACGTTTAATAGAGTAGTATCGCGCTAGCTCTATATAAAGGCTACTCTTAAGAAGGTTGTACTACGCGTAAGATTAGCTCTAGTTAGAATAATAATCGATAGTAGTATAGCGTTTAGAGCGGTACGCTATAACCGCAACTAAATTACTAGCTAGTAAGAGCGCTTTAATCGCTAGATAACTAATAACTATATCGCTACGTACTTTCTTAATCCGGCTACGACTACGAAGCCGATAGAAGAGTAGTAAGATCGGATCTTAAAGGCTATTACGAAGGCTAGCGCGTTAGTCGATACGGTCGAGAAGATAATAAGCTCTTACTACGCGTTTATTACTCGCTACGACGCGTTTAATCTTACTCTAAGTTACTAGTAGTTACCGGCTATCTTATCTATAAAGAACTTCTAGTCAAATCGCTATATTGTCGCTCTAGCTCTTTCTAAGTACGCTATCCGACTCGCTTTAACTATTACTAATACTATTACCTCTAAGCGCTCGTTCTTAGTACTAAAGAATATCTAAACGCGCCTTTATAACCGACTAACGCTAGAGCAACTTAATAAGCTAATCTTTATCTATATAAACTTACGCTCGCTATAGTAGGAAGATCTACGCTCTTCGAAGAAGCGTAAGCGCTTAGTAACTAGTAATACTAGTAATAAGGATAGTAGTAGTAATACTATCGAGGCTACTATTAGTTCTAAGGTTCTTACTATACGCGTTGCTATAGAAGAGTTAGCTTAAGAGCAATACTAAGATACGCTAGTAGAGTTATAGAAGGTATTAGATAGTATAGATAATACCTTAGGCTTAGATAACCCTACGCTAAACCTAGATAAGGATATTGACAGTACCCCTAAGGCTATAAATAACCGTCGGATAGCTATATCCGCGCTGCTTTGTAATTAGAACTAGTACCCCCTAATGCGAGTAAAGAATAACTCGCACACATAACTCGCGCGATTTTCAGAGCTCGCACTGCGGCTCGCAGTCGCTACGGTAACACTGCTCAGAACCATCCCCTGGAGATCTAGCCCCCAATCTGGTGACCATGCCTCTTGCAAACAGATAGGCGAGAAGCGCCAGACCTTACATAGGCGAGGAAGATCCTCAACTTGGAAGTTGGCAGCCATGCCTGCACAAGCCGGAGTGAGATGGCATCGTCTGCGTTCATGGCTCGGACAACATCGCGGAGCGGCAAACTTGGCCGATGTCGATGGAAAAGCACCTCCGGAGGGCCGCAGAGGTCGTGCCCACGCCGTTCTTCCTGATAGCCGCCTCGCTGCTGTTCAGTGCGGTTGTCGAAGCCCAGGCGCCGGCCTCTGATCTCACACAGTACCCCAGCGGACTTGCCAGCGCTGCTGTGGTGGCCTACTATGCCGTGTCCTCGAACAAAGACGATCTCTGTCATCGCAGAAGAGTCGCAGGCTTCGGCGTCGAGCATGTCTTCCGCGATCTCGCCACAGGACCTCGACATCGGAGAGACACACATATAAAAGGCATTGTACTGAGCCGGAGACACGAAGGGCTCTTGCGGACAGCCTGGGGCGTACGGTTTGTTGGCAAGCCTGGTGAGTATATTGAGACGGGCGTTGCTGTGTTTACTCGTGAGGATTTGCTGGAGAAGGTCGATGTACAGGCCTTTGCTAGCTTACCTGAACCACTGAAAAAGGCTTGTGAGGCACCGCGCGGGTTCGCCAACTTCGGAAGTGAAGGGCATTGGCTGGCTGCCGTTGCTGCCTTCTGTCAGGTGGTCAATATGCTGCCCACTGGCACTGATCTGCTCAACGAATGTAAAGCCGCCAAGAATGATCTAGAGATACTGAAAGGGGAGTTGTATCGTAAGCTCCATACCCTGGCGACTTTCCATACAAACGCTGTTGAGATGTCAGACATCACTGGAAAGTCTTGGACTGAATTGAAAAAGATCTTGGTACGAGCTGATACATGGGAGGAAGGCGGCCGGGAAATTTGCATTACTTGCAGCTTCTTCTTCATCAAATTGATCGGCCATTGTGTTGGCTTCACCTACGGCCAGCTGATGGCTGGAGCGCATCGTCATCTCCCAAACGCCGGCTGGTCTGACTAGATATACGTGCGGTTCCTCGTACCCCTGGATCGCACAGCATCCGAAGACAAGATTGCGGAAGCTGTGTCTGATGCTCTCGAGCATGCGGTCTTCCACGAACGGGACTGCGATATGCGAGTCTGGGGACATCGTTTTGGGGACACTATGGCTTCACTCGTCGCTGGCACACTCATCGCTGTACTCATTTCCCTAGGTTCTACCTGCGGCACATGGGTAGCAGTAACGGCTGGCACTGTCGCTGATCCGAAACCTGTCATCGGCCTGACCTCTGCCGTATGGGGCTACCCTTGAGGCCGACATGCACATATGGAAGCAAGATCAAGACGGCAGGACGGGAGTGGAGCCGTGTGCCTGAAGAGCGGCACTCGCTTGCAGAGTTTCCGGCTTGGGATTGAACAAGACATCTTCTGGCAATTCGTGGTGGGTGCATTCTGCCTCCCGGTGTTGATGTTCAAGTACCAATTGAGGAGAGCTTTGGGGTTCGGACCCTTCAGCCCACCGCAGTCCTGGGTCTTCTGGGCAGGCATAGGGCTCGCCGGTCTCGGTGCCATCATTACAGTTCAGCTTCCGTTTTGGGCCAAAGCCAACGGCAGAGGGTTCAGCCTCGTACATGCTTGCCTGCTTCTCATGGTCGAGCTCGCAGCGTATGCCCTGCGCTTTCTTTGACGGTCGCAAGAAGGTGCGGACCAAGTGCGCAGCTTCTGGATTGCTGACGGCATCTTGTGGTTGCGCACAATACTTGCTGCAGCATTCTCGCTGCATTTGAATGAGTCGACGGAGTACCCGGTTACCGGATGGCTGTGGCCCACGACATGGCTGTTCGCGCTGGCTTCTTCCGGTGCTGGAGTCCCGAGGACATACACAAATGGTACTCTAGTGTCGACGGCCGTTCAGTAACGCGGCCCAGGACAGCGCGACATGTGTTATGTAAAGGGTAGGGACATGAGACCTGTCAAGCTTCCATTGCGACGGCGCTCCCGTCAACAACGACCATGTCTGAAGCTACAGTAAAGACGATCAAGTCGCTGTTTCCATGCATGAACAAGCTCAGGCCTCCTTCTCCCACTCAGCACAAGCCCTTGCCGGATCTGTGGCATCGCCAGATAAGGCGAGTGCAGATGGCTTGGTGTTGAAATGTACCTCTCGCCTGCCTATTATGTTGCCGACCGACACATCTTGTAACTTCTTCGTGACATCTGCATCAACAACACATGCACACTACCACTCTCTGGTACATACTACGCCGCCTTTGATATCAGCATCAAGTTAGCAACTTACAGTGAGCCTGTCGAAATCCCTGCCACCTGTTACGTACTGACACTGCAACAGTTCACTACCAAGCTCCAGTCGCCATGGCCGGACCCAGCTTCTTCAGCTTGCCACCAGAGCTCAGGACCACTGTCTACTATGCTGCCCTACAAGCCGACAATCCAGTCCGAGCCAAACTCAGCTTCTTCGATCTCCCAGGGGAGATCAGAAACATGATCTACGCATTAGCCTTGAGGGCCGCCAACAACCCAGTCTAGGAGGCTGCATCCACAAAGGCCTGTTATCCAAGAAGGACACCGTGCGATCGCGTCTTCTGCTGCGGAAGCTCGCCAGCAACTCCCCAAGTACTTCGAGTCAACCGCAAGATCCACGAAGAGGCCACGCCAACCATGTATGGACAGAACACCTTCTACATCTTCAACGAAAACGCCCTGGTTGTCTTTCTGGAGACCATCGGTGGTTCAAAGCAGTACCTCCGCGCCATCCACTTCAACGGCTTCACCTCCGGAGGCAGCAGTAACACCACGATGCGCGCCGGACTTCATCTATTGAAGCAAGCGAAGGAATTGCAGCAATTCATGTGCTTGCCTAGGATGCTCTACAGACTGGAGATCAGGCCGCAAGACGTCAATGTCTTCTTACCATGGCTGAGGAGTCTGCAGATAGCAAGGCAGCAGCGCGGAGAGAAGGGGAATGTTATGGAGGTGTTACAGTTCAAGTTTGACCCGGCGCTCCGTTACTATGGTTTCAATTTACACGGACAGGTACTTATGGCTCCACGACTGCTTAGCCTGCGCGACAAGTATGTTGCTGCGTTCGAGAAGGCGCTGGCGGGGTTACCGGTGGCACGACTTGGGGACGGTTTGGATGGCCGGAGAGAAACGAAAGTAGCGGTGGGCAACGGAACTGGCGAGCAGTTCATGGATCAGTCATTTCTACAGCTGATGGATGGAAGATAGCGAAGGAGAGACTGCCGCGTGCGCTCGTGAAGGTTGGCATAGTCTGCAGCTTTCGTGTCACAGTCTTGTATGAGAGTCTGGAGATGATCAGTATCACCATCGTGGCTTGTCCTTTGTGTGGTTATGGATGTACTGCAACAGGTGTACATTGCCGAGCCATTCTATTGCAGACACCAGCTGTCTATCAGGCAAGGTCTTGCTGAACAGCTGACTAGCGGTGATGCACTGCTGGGAACTTGCCTCCCAGGGCCGATGCTTCTCGACCACAGCCTTCCAAGCCCTCACTGGTCTCCAAGGCATGTTGCGCATTCCAAGGCGGGTCTTATGGCATGTGCAGGCATGAATTCCCTGGCGCAGTCGCAACATCGGTCGGCGGTGGCCGAATCCCGAAGCTTCTCATAAAAGGTGGTCACGGAGACGTGCAAATCATGAGGCTTTCGAGCCAGTGGGCTTGCTGCCGTGCCCAGCAGACGGTATTGATTACTCCTTTTGTTAGTCAGGGAGTCCGGTTGCAAGACATCAACGGCTCGCAAGTATTTTGGTAGATATCCCAGGCGCTGCCAAGGCGAGGTACTATGTAGTGAATATACTACGCTCGTTCACTCGCTCTCCGCCTCCATCGGTAATGAAATCAAAACGCAGCAAACAACGCCTGCGCAACGTTTGCGAAAGCCGCGCCAAAGTACCTTTTCACTCCACGTTCTCCTTGTACCTCAATGAGACAGCCCTCCTCGTTCACGACCTCAGGACTCAACCCCTCTACTGTTCCCCGCCGTTCCTAGGTGGAGGTTGCCTACGAAAGGTCTTCTGGTAATGATGCTGAGCATGCGTTTCCGTCACTCCCTCCTCAGAAGCCTGCATGGTGTGATGTTCGCTACTCTCTGCATATGCCACAACTCCACCGCCGTACGCGTTTCCACCGAAGCCACCGCCTGGAACTTGCTGGTGATGCTGGTCTTGCTGGTGATGCTGGTCTTGCTGGTGATGTTGGTGATGTTGGTGGTTTTGCTGATGTTGCTGATACTGTTGATCGCCGCCCTGTGGGAATCTAAGAAGACCAACAGCATAGGCCGGCTGTGGTACATAATGATGTACGGCAGGACCTTGGCCGAATTGAGGTGGGCCTGCCATGAGATTGAAGAAGGGAGCTCCGATACCAGGGAAGGCATTAGGTGCTTGCGGCATCTGCTGATAGCCGAACCCAGCAAATTGGTTGGGCGCTTGTTGCTGAGGCGCCGGTGGCACTCGTTGCGCCTGCGGCATAGTCTGACGTCCAGTGCCTAGGACAAAGCGGTTGTCAGCTCCGTCAGCGGGCTGCCGTGGAACTTCCTCGTCCGCGGCCTCGTCGTCCTCCGCATTCTCTCCGTTCGCAGGAGGTGACTCCGGGTCGGCTTCATCGGCTTCGTCGACTATGGGCAGGGCTTCGGAAAGCTCACTTAGGTCAGTGCTCTCGCGCAGCACGTTCTCCTGGACCTGACGTTCGTGGCTCGACTGCCTAAAAGGCGATGAGGGCGGCTTGACATCGTCATCCTCGTCAAAGGCCTCTTCTTTGCATGCAGCTTGTTGCTGTAACAAAGGCTCTTCATCATCTTCGTCGCAAATGGCCTGCTTGTCACAGCCGGTCTGCCCATTACAGCATTGTGCCGTGCTCGTCGCGCAGGTAGCCTTTGTCGCTTTGGGTGCTGGCGTCGCGTCCGAGCCAGCCACTTTGGCAGCTTCGCGCATGCTTGGCTTGAGGCTGTCGTTCGTAGACGGCAATGTGTCGTTCTTCTGTCCAGCTGCATGCCCAGGAACCGGAGCTTCCGGGGCCGCCGGTGCCTGAGAGGCATTTGAAGACGGCGAAGTATTAGTCTCCGGGCCAGAAGATTGTCGTGGAGCGGCAGCAGCAGGTGGTGGGCGGGGCGTTGGACCGGGTGATGGCGCATACTGCGACTGTGGCTGCCTGCTCCGACGATCCTCACGCACAGCCCGACGTTCACGTCCAATATTATACGCCTCCTGGATGTCCTCCCAAGCCAACCTCTCATTCGCATGGCCTTGGTCACCCTTGATAGCGCGAGAAGCTCGATCCATCAACAAGTGGGCCTCGTCGATCCTACCATCCACCAGACCGATGAGCCTTGCCAACCACTCCAGCATAGGCGTGGTGAGATCGAGCAAGTGGCGAGGCGTGTTCCAGTGGAGGTGACGGTCTAGGATGAGCTGTTCGACGTTGTGGATGCGCCCTGTCCGGCGCTCGATTTGGCGTACCAGAAACTCCCGGTTGCCTTGTTCGTGGCCACCGATGCTTCTCCAAGGTTCGTGCCGATTCGTGATGCCGGAATGGTAACGGATAACACTGATATGCCCTTTGTCGCGAAGTCGGGCTACCGGAAAGCGTCTCGGTGCCGGACGTCCGAAGCTGTTCATGAAAGCACCATGTCGGCGAGGCGGGGGCGGGTGAGCTGTGGGACGAGGTTGTTGAGGTCCTGCACCCGCACCATCAGGAGCAGCAGCTCGGGTTCGATCGTGCTGAGCCTGCTGACCTGCACCACCCTGATCGTGGTCGGGTGCTGGACCTTCGCGTGCTGCCGCTTGTGGTGATGTTGGGTTGTTCGGAGCTTGACCATCTGTGCCGTTCATGTTGCGGCCTCTAGTCGCCGGAGCTTGAGCTTGTGTCCGATCACGAAGATCCGACTGAGAGGCTGACCGTTTGAGACCGTTTGAGTAAGACATGGCGGCTTTGTTCCGAGATGGAAGACTGTGGGTGGTGTGTGTTTCGGAGATGGAAGCTTGGAGCCTTAAAGCTGTGAGTAGATCGGTACCTTGTGTATGTCCGTGTCGTCGGATGCGGTTGTGGTTGTAGTTCTGGCTGTTCTGTAAGTACTTTGGGTAGTAAAGTTTGTTGGTCGCTGTGAGGAAAAGACTTGAGGTAAAGGGCGAGAACGAGGATCATTTTGAGCCAAAACAGCAATTTGCGGATGTGTTGGGGCCAGCAACACCTCCTGGCGTGCTGCTTCACTTCCAGCGTTGTGTTAAAAGCCTACGAAGCTAACAAGGAAGGTGACAGGCGGCGAAGAAAGATTAGGTGACTGGAAATCCGGACGAAAGCCTCCTGTGAAGGCGGAATCTACATTGTCGTGAACTCCACAACGCCGTTGTATGTACACAACACTCTCCAGTACCGCACTCGTAGCTGACGCTCTCTACTTCGTCACGTTCCCAGGCGTGACTGCGTAAGTCGGCCGCACAAACCTGGCATATGTCAGTACCTCCCCCGACCGGCAATCTCTCATTCCCAACATACCTATCGCTGTTGTACACCTTAGTCTCGGCGCCCAAAAGCTCCTTCTCCATCGCCTGCGACGCCAGGTGTCTTCGTACTAAATCGCGGTCCTCCTCTGCTTGTAGGAGTGGGATGAGGTGGATTCGGGACCACATCTTTTCTCGCGCGAGCTCACTGTACATTGTCTCAGTATAGTAAACTCATGTCCTTCCCAGATATTCTTGTGCATACTTCTGTTCCCGTATTCCCTGCCCAACTCTGTAGAAACCGTATGTGCAGATCAAACCGACGCCGAGGAGGTAGTATGCGGGTCGGAAGCCGCGCATGGGGAGGTTTCGGCGGTATTGGACTGGCTCGTAGCCGCCCGTGGGCGGCATATCTTGAGGCATGGCGGCGGTGGTGAGGGGAGAGTCGCTGGGTGTGAGTTCGTGAAAGGGCGTGTAGCTATGCTCGTCGCGACACCGGACACACTGCTGTACACAGTGGGAGGAGCTCAATGGCGGAGCTTCGGCAAACACGGCAAGATCCGTCCGCTTAGTCACGCGTCGATATGACTGAGCTTTTCTTCGACAGATATACACCTATATCAGTCTTCACTTCGACCTACTTCTTAACAGTGACAAAATGGAGTCTGAAGAACGGCCAATGAAGATGCGCAAGCTCAGTCACGACGACAGTGCAAGCGGACCAAGCACTACCGAAGCCAACACCGGTAGTACGAAAGCAACACAGCGTGACGAGGAGCCTACTGCGAACCATTCCACTGAGGAAGCCCAAGAGGTCGATGTCAAAGCCGTCGCCCGAGCTGCGACGGACCATGTCGAGGACGAGCCCGATGTCGAACAAGGGGACGGTCTTCCGCCACCTTCAGAAACAGCACCCCTCCTCGACTCCGGCGAAGTAGTGACCGACGGCCCACCGATGTCCAAGAATCAAATGAAAAAACTCCGCAAAAAGCAAGAATGGGAAGCCCAACGCGAAGACCGCAAAGCCATCCGCAAAGAAAAGCTCATCGCAAAACGCGAACGAAAACGCGCAGCTCGCCAGGACCAGCCAGAACCGCCTCCCCAGGAAAAGAAACCTCAGCTTTCCAGGCCGGTGACGTTGCCAGTGACAATTCTCATTGATTGTGATTTCGACGATCTGATGCGGGATAACGAGCGCATCAGCTTGGCGAGCCAGATCACGAGGTGCTATTCTGATAATAAGAATGCGCAGTTTCGGGCTAACATTGCTGTCTGCTCCTTCACCAAGAAGTTGAGAGAGAGATTTGACAATGTACTTACCCACTACAGAGGGTGGAGGGGTGTGCGTTTTCTAGGCGAAGACTTTGTGGAGGCAAGCGAGAAGGCTAAGGAGTGGATGCAAGAAGACCCCATCAATGGGAGGAAGCTCGAGGGTAGCGCGTTCGCGGCCCACCTTGCGGAGACCGACTCAGACGCCCGGGCGAAACTCAAGGAGGAAGGAGAGGTGGTCTACTTGACCTCCGAATCCGATTATACCCTCACCACTCTTAAGCCATACAGTACGTACATCATCGGCGGCCTCGTCGACAAGAACCGTGAGAAAGGGATTTGTTATAAGAAGGCGAGGCAGGCAGGGGTCAGGACAGCTAGATTGCCGATTGGAGAGTTCTTGGAGATGACTAGTCGGAAGGTTCTGGCTACGAACCACGTCAACGAGATCATGCTGAAGTGGCTGGAGTGTGGAGATTGGGGAGAGGCTTTTATGAAGGTCATTCCTAAGAGGAAGGGTGGGAAGTTGAGGGGTGAGGCGGAGGCGAAGGACGAAGGTGGTGAGGATGGTGAGGATGGTGAGGAAGAGGGTGATGGCGATGATGGAGGGATGGCTCTAGACGCTCAAGATGGTGCTGAGGAGCAGAAGAATGATCCCATCGAAGCTCCTCCAGGCTACGAAGCAGGGGCAACTGACGCTCACCAAGCAGAGCAGACCTGAGGTTATCCTCCGCTGACTTCAAGCCCTGGCGACGTCGGCGAGACAGAGGCGCCGAGCTTCATTGACGGTATACCAGCCGCCGACATTCGCCATCAGCTTCGACTTGTACTTCGGCAACAACACTCCTAACTTCGCCGGCTTGTGAGAGGCACGCACGCTACACATCAATCAAGATTACATCGGCTACATCCGATACGGCGAGGGTTGGTAGGAGGCGCATACCACCTCTCTACCCGATCTGCATTCATTCCACACAATCCCACACCATCCATCTAGTCCTTCCCAGGCACCTCGCCGCTCTGACTCTGAAACGGCCCACCAGTCGTAGCACTCCTCCCACTCGTCCCCTTCAACCCCCCACTCGCTCCTCCCAAAGCTGGTCCACCTTTCTCCCCACCTTGCGTAGGGTTAGACTCCCCTCCCGCTCTGCCTGCTGCACCTGCACTGCCTGTGCCGGCTGTGTTTGCTCCCTTCACATCGTCGCTGGAGGTGGGAGCGGAGGAGTCGCCTGCGGCCTATCGAAGGAGTTAGCGGGGGAAGGAGAGGTTAGCTGGGGGTGAGGAGTGGGTTGGACGGGATGGTGGGTGAGACGTACGGCTACTTCTTTGACTTTCGATGGGTCTTGAAGGTCACCTTTGCGCATTGGGGTGGTGTTGTCGACCACGGTTGGTCGCTCGCCGTCTGGGACGCTCATGGTGGGTGGGGTTGACGACTGTAGTTTGATGGTCCTGAGAGGGCTTCTTTGAGAATGAGAGCTGCAACAACAATAGGCGGTGAAGGTCGTGTTCAATAGGTTGAGTTGACTGTTGTCAATACATCATGGAAGAGGGGCATAGAAAGGCACGTTATGACGACGGATTTGGCTCCGAGCATGCATCATGGTGATGCAGACAAATGCAACGTCGATCAGGTACATGTGCTTTGAGGTGCCCAATCTGTATCAGTAAGGTATTGCTTACTGTTGCTGTATCATCAAGTGATGATCGTTCATAGCGGGTAGATCCTGCACGAATCTCTACAGCGTAAACTTTGCCATCCATTACACCGTTAGACGCGACGACTATATAAGGATCGCGGCATACCACCATCGTTTACCGTCAAGCGACACGGTCCTGGTGAGTCGGGTGCCGTCGACTGGACGACATTGCATCGGGGCGCATACCGCAGCGGCGCCTGCCTCATGGCTGCGGTACGAAGTGACGCGTCTTCTCAGGCTGCACATTGTCGCATAGAAAGCTGTGGACAGACAAAGGTGGCATGCATCTCGCAGTATTCATTCGCTGCGAAAGCACAAAGAAGATACCGGATAGTGTCCTGAAGTGTATGAGGCTGTGTAACGTTAGCCGCCGGCTTCAAGCCCTCGCCAAGCTCTGAAGCGGATTGGTGGAAGGACGAACAACGGTGCCGTATACTTGCATTCCATTCCATGAATGTGCAGGATGTAGGGACTGGGTGGGTATGCAGCTGTCCTTGTGAAAATGCAGCTACACTTGTTGCCCGGTGGTCCGCCGCAGTATCGTGTGCAATGTTCAGCATAATGACGGCGCTTTGGCTTGCGGCGCTTTCTTCGCTAATGATGCGACGATGCACGCCTCGGACATTTACACAGCCTGGCTGCGTAGAAACGAGCCATGCGAGGCAGGTGTAGATGTATAAAAGCCAACAGAGGCTCGGTGGAACATTGACTGCACTAGCACTTCCTAAGCAGCCTTCACCAACTTATTAGCATTTCTCTGAATCGTCTTTCCGAGTCGCAGACCAATCAGCAGCCTCGACATCAGCTCTACCTTAGCAGACCGGACGCAACGAACTCTGGGGTGACCTCGCCGCACAAAGATCGAATCACAGTGCTTGTGCACGGAGACGCCAATGCTAGGAACAGCACCGACTGCTCGTATGTGGTCTGGAGTATCCCACCGTGATCGAACGCCACCCCCGGAGGCCTCGAGCCGCGAGTCGACCGTCGAGGCGATTGACCGAAACGTCTACCAAGGTTTCCCGACCGAGCGTGATTCCAGAGAGTATAAGCGCAATAGAGATACTGCTGCGGCTATCGAGCAGAAGCGGTACGATATGGATCCAGAAGTAGGGCCGGCGCCAAAGAAAGTGCGCTTGAGCGCTGCTTCCGATTGTGCAGATACACTGCGTCTACCACCGCTCAGCACGATGCCTGGCCCTGCCGTATCAGGCTGGCGAGCTCCGGGCCTTCGCAAGCGCAGAAGCCAAGCCAACGAGAACGACAAAGCTAAGAAGGCGCGCGAGATCAGATCAATTGAGTGGAAGTGGCAGGTGCCTTATCAAGAGTGGTTGGCAGAGGATGTTGCACCCAAGCGGAAGAATGACAAGACGTCCCAGGTCGAGATGTTGCCACCTCAACAGTGGCATACGAACTTGCTGTGGGCACTTGGAGAGATGTCCAGGACGTCAGACGTTGTGACGGCACGGCAAGCTATCAGCGAAGCAGCCGCCGCTCGGAGAGCCAGAGCAAGGGAGACGGGACTGAAGAGGATCAAGAGACTCATCGCGGGCGACGTTGACGCTGCCGTCTCCGCGCTGTCCAGGAGAAGTGGCGAGGGCCAGGAGAGGGAGGGTTCGCAGACAATCCGGCCTGCACCAACCCAGCACGAGTTGAATCTGCTTCCGCAGCCTGCAGACGTGGCTGATCCCTTGGCGACCACAAATTCACGTCCAGCCCACGCGGCGGAGCCAGGGTTGCGGACGCCCGTGTCTCCGGGTCAGCAGCAGCTTTCCCGGCGTACAGAGAAGCAGGCAATCAAGATAGAGCTCTCTGGCGGCGATGCAGCAGCTGGAACAGAAGTAGCTTCTCGTTCGTTAGAAGAAGAAATGGAGCCCATGGACAAGTTGGAGGAAGAAATGACCCGGCTCATGCGGGAAGAAGGGAGGCTGAAGAACATGATCCGATTGTTGCATCGGCCATCTGAGCAAGAGGTGGAGGCAGTGGAAGAGTATGATGAAGAACTGGCCCGCCTAAACTGTGATAAGCGCAAAGTGAAGAACAAGATGCTGTTGGTGGACGCCAAGCGGAGGGGCTGGTGGGCTCTGCATACCCGTGGCGCCAGTTCGGCGGAGGCCATTCCTGTCGGACATGTTGGCGAGATGGAGTAAGGGTGCTTCTATGCTGGCGTTGGGGTGGTGGCCTTTGATAGGGGAGTAGAGGTGTACATGTTCAGTCAGTGTTTCAGGTCCAGGTCCGTCAGTCTCCTCGTGTAAAATGTATGCATTTCTTGCAAATGAGTGTAGCCGAATGCTGTACGATCTCGCAAGTTGTCTACCTGGCGATAGATGTCGTTGGTTGCGAGATGTCGAAGTATGCTGGCCACCGGTGCTGGCCGTGGAAGTCAAGGCATACGATTTCCTCTTTTGGCCAAGCTCCGGGGACAGCCGAGCGGATCCAGCCGAACGGTACTGGTTCCCGCCCTGCCTTTGAACGGCGATCACATTCCATGTGCAAGTCCTCTCACAACGACACACCAACACCACCACACATATTTCACTCTTCTTCCGCCGCCAGTACTCATACGCCTTGTACACCGGGTCAGAACGCTCACATCGGTCCTGCGAGCAGTGAAGGGCTGAACAGTGGGCCACTGACATCACGCCCGTTCACTGTAGCCGTACCCAAACACATCTAGCAGCAACCTTACGCCGACCTTGAGAGCAAGCACCACTGTACCTCTTTCCGCTCTGTCACAAGAGTGGCACCATACTATCATTGGACACCAGTATACAGCGCCTTCTCCGCCGCGCAGTGAGAGAACGCGGACAAGGCCTGACATGATCACGAGGATAGCAGACCCGCCAAGATAGAGTCGGCAAACGGGCGGCAGGACGGAGGAAGTGTGGAGGGCGCGGAGGCGCGAGGTGGTGGTGGCGGTGGAGGAATCGAGGGAGGAGCTGTAGTGGGAGGTGATGCGATGCCAGGGCTGTTAAGGATGGACCAGCCAAGCGCGGCAGGTCCGCACGACATGAAGAAGGAGCGAAGCAATGCGCAGGATTCGAACGGCATCATGGCGACGAGTACATCAGTGGAGGCACCAGCGAAGGTCAATGGAATTGCCATGCACGGCGCATTACCGAATGGAGTGCCTGCGCAAAACGGCAACGTAATGACGAGCAACGGCGAGCACGCGGACGTGAACATGACGCTCGCGAGACCGGACGATGCGCCGCCACTGGATGGAGCATGGCGACAGACGGACTCGAACAAGTCATTCGGCAAGCTCATAGACCGCCTGGCACAACAGTCTTATCTGGACCTGAACGCTACACTCACGCAGATGTCCGATGAGGG